>JAUZND010007569.1:0-10286 GCA_034780555.1 Coelogynopora nodosa | reverse complement strand
TAGTAAAATAATACTAACATGTAAGGCAATATGAATAATACATTATGAATTCACAAACTATGAAAACAATATATGTATAAGCTATGATAAACTATAAATTTATAAACAAACTTAGACACAACAAAAATCAAAATTATTGTACTTGTAAATAGTTCCAAATGTGTATAAAATAATGTGTAGGGCATACTTCAAAAAAGTACAAAATGATTATGAAAACATCAGAATTATATCGTTTTGGCAATGTAGTAAAGGGAAAAAATAATGTTACAAGCCACAATTAAATACATGTAAATCATACATGTAAAACATACACATATCTATCAATAATGACTAAATGAATCTCGGATCATTTGTTCTAACCTGTTGCTGCTGTCCCAAACAATCATCCTCAGATATCAGTAATAATCTTAATATTAAAATATAGTTTAACAATGTGTGTTACGCACAACGACCCGGTTCATACCGAGGAATCAGGGGACTGATGAAGGCGAGCGGACTCTCCTAGAAGCGAGTACAAAATTGTTTGAAGAGTCAGTGGGCTTACTCTCTACACAAACCAGTCAAAAATTTCCACTTCGGAAGTATATGGTTATAAAAATAGACTCACAGTGGCAAGAAAACCTTGTGGAAATGCAATTTGCTCGGGAGAACAAGGGCTCTCGATATCTGATGACTGTAATTGATATTCTCTAACGTTGGCAGTATCGATTAAACGGAAATAAGCTCCCTCACTTCTCGATGCCTTTAAAACACTATTTCGGCGAATGACCAATAGACGTGTACCGCGACGAATCCAAACAGATCGGGGTCTTGAGTTTAAAAATAGACTTGTGCATAGCATCTCCTAGAACAGTTTTGAATTGAACAGTTCAGTGTCAAGATGAAGTATAAACTGGAATAGTGAAATGATTCAACTTAACATTGAAATCAAGCATGTGGAGAGTTTTCACAAAACAGGGAAATCCTAAGTGGCTCACACTCCTTCCAAAACTACTCGACTCCTACAATCATAGTGTAAATAGAACAATTAATAAAGCTCCAGCAGATATCACTTTTGAAAATGAGGTAGATGTTTGGCTACATGGACATGGTGGTGATGAGAACGTTGAGTTCAACAATAAGAAAAAGAAAACAAACTGTAAGCTTGCCTAATACCACCTTTGGTGAAACAATTAGCATCATCTACAACAATCCAATCTATGCCTCCTGTATGAAGCGATTTATCGATGCAATTGTGATTAAAATATGTGATGATGTTGGCCGTGTCATATTTTTTATCGAGTGGAAAACTGTTGATGTTCTCTACTTTCTAAAATGTCTATAAACAATAAATTTGAATCAATTTGGAAGGATTATTATTAACCATGGTTGGATACTAGGTACCAATGACCGGAGGGTTTCTCTCATCCATGCCCGTTTATGCCGGTAGTCGACGACAAGTTGGAGGCGGTTTATTCAACAACATTAAAAGATTTGTCAATCTTATTCTAAGAAAATTGATGCCTCACGTGATAAAGTCGAGTCAACGTGTTGATAAATCTGCCGTAAAAGTTTGAACAGGTCTTATTGGTGATGTCATAACTGGAGATCATAGGGATATTCGTAAGAATCTAAGAATACGTACTAAACGTCAATAGGTGATATAAGTCTCGAATATATTGCTCATGATATTTTGTCCCCCCCTAATCAAAAGGGATCTGGCAGTCGCAAGAGGTCTATAAACAAAACTGACAAATCTCATATTCCATATAAGAAACGAAAAGTTGACAGTACATGCCCACGCAAAAAGAAAAAGAAAAGTAAATCTACTCCGAAGACTATTGAACTATAATAATGTTACTTACAGTTAGTGACTGTCTCTGTAGCAAGTCCGAATTCGGACCTTTTGATCAGCGACCAATGCAAATGGGTAAGGAACGGGCCCAGTGGGTCGATATCCACCAACTCAATAGCGTCTCTCAAGACAATGCTCCAATTGAATTTTCCATTTCCGGTTCTTCTGATTAATATATTGATCTCAATGATACCTATTTGGAGCTCACCTGCACAGTTATAATATTGTTACAGCTGCGCGCAAAAATGTGCCCATATTAATACTATTCATATTTTCATGCACAATCTCTTCTATGATGTTAAGTTGATTATGGGTGACACAGCTGGAAGGAGGAGTACAACTATATCCCTATCGTGTTATCTTCAGTAATATGCTTCTATTCTCTAATTTAAAGAATGGCACTCAACTTTCTGCAGCAGGATTTAGCAAAGATAAGACTGGTGAAATGGATACGGCTGCTAATAATATTGGTCATACAGCTCGACTGGCAGCCACTATGAATAGTAAAACCGTTTCGATATGTGGACCCCTCTGGCTCGATATGACTACACAAAATAAATACCTATTCAATCAATTGGATTTTAATATAAAACTCCTTTAGGGCCAAGTCTGAATTTTACATGTTTGTTGCTGGTGGACGAATACAAATTTTAGATGCAGTACTACATGTACGACGGGTTAAAATCGCATCAAGCATAATTTTAAAACATAAGGGACAACTTCTAACTCACAATGCCACATACCCTGGTACAGCATGCAGAAATGATTACCTATACCATTCCACACTGAAGCATGACATATAATAAGGAGGGATTGTTTCGAGGACATATGCCCAAGTATATTATTGTTGGAATGGTTGATAATAAGGCTTATAATGGTGATGTGACAAGCAATCCATTAAACTTTAAACATTATAGTCTCAACCATATGGCTCTTTATAAAGATGGAACAAGGCTAACCTTCAGACCTCTAACTCCTGACTATACCAACGGCTTGTGTGTTCGTGAGTATATGACTCTCTTACAAAAGTCTGGAACTCTTTAACCGCAAGGAAGATTTTGGTATTACGCTCGCTGAATATGCTTCAGGTGGTTACAACCTATATAAATTCAATTTGACAGATGATCTATCCATGTCAGAGCACGCTCAACCATATCGGAAGGGTAATCTTCGATTGTAGCTTAAATTTGGTGCTGCGCTCGCTGGCACTTGAAATGTAATAATTATGGCGATATTTGATGGTAAATTGGAAATTACACGTCGACGCAACGTTCATGTCGACGTTTTCCCGCCACCCCCACTTAACTGTTAGACATATACATATTTGTAGACTACCCGCCTCCCATTCTATGAATTATATGCCACATTGACCTTCTTGCGTCTTTTGGTTATAAAATCATAAGAGCTAAAATTTTTACTAGTCAAGACTTCAGTCATCTTGTTAATAGAAATCACCAATTTGCTCAAAAATATTATTTTGGAATCTAACCATGGATCAACTTCCACTTCATTCAACTATACTCCACTTGTACTTATTGTAAATTTTACACTGCCAACCTGCCTGGGACTCACTGGATTGCAGTAATCATTCTTGCCGATAATCGTGGAGAAGTGTTTTACTCGTTTGGAGAACCAACTCCAACTCGTCTTCAACTCTGGAGGAATAAACATTGTAGTCGTGGGTGGATTTCCAACAAATATTTTGATCAAGAATCACTAGCTACTGAATGTTGTGCTTATTGCCTCTATTATCGAGATCATCGCTTTGTACTTGGACATAGTATTAAGGATATTCAAAAACAATTACATGTGAAAATGCTGACTCATATGTACTTCATGATATTGAGAAATACTTTCCGTAATTATTTCCTCTCTACATTCTCTATCCTATTTAACATGTTAATTGTTAAATTACATATTTTATGAAATACTTGTACACGTGTTTACTTATAAAAATAATAAACGAAATGGTTCAACTCAATTTCCTACTTTTTTCATCTTCTTTTAATAATAAGAACCATTTGGAAGGGTTAAAAATTCCTATATTGTAAACATTTCTCTTTTATTATAAAATTATGGTCTTCAATTATGCTAAATATTTTTTATATTGGTAAAACAGCAGTTATGGGAAAAAGATCCCATCGTTTTATTGACATTATTTCATCATATTTATATACTGCTTAAACCAAAGACTGTTAAATTTTGAGAAAGAGTCTATTAACACTATATATGTACTACTACTTTCACTGCTATATGTTATAAATAATAAAAACAAACATTGTATATAACACACATGATTTTATTATCAAAAGACGCAAGAAGCTCTATGTGCCATATAATTAATAGAATGGGAGGCGGGTAGTCTACAAATATGTATACATCTAATAATTAAGTTGGAGAGGCGGGAAAACGTCACAGTAAACTGAAGAGTTTAGGTGAGATAAAAATTAGCAAAGTGTCAGTCCGCCATTAAAACAGGCACATTGACGATTCTTTTTCTTTTAGGTTTCGGTACCGTGCCTAATTGATGGTTGCTGTAGGTTCCTGTAGTTGCACACAGTCAGAAATTCATTTTTTTAAATTAATTTTTTTTGTTGTAAAGTTATTTAAATTAAAATATATATATATTAACTTTCGGCGGACATTTTCCGGATAACCGTCCAGATAACACTGTCTTCTATGTTATACTAATAAATATAATGTAGCAAACTTGCTATTACACTGACCTCATTTGAATCTATTGGGTTGTTTATGGAGAATCTCTGGATTAGAGTCCACCACATCTGTAAAAGCAATAATTGATGACGAAGTGCAAGGCTGTTAAACATCTACTACATGTCGGATAGAGTTTCTTCTGTGATACTATTTGATAAGCATAAATCGTCATATAGTTGAGCAAAGTTCTCATCATTAAGAAGAAAGGATGCTGCATTGTCAATCTCGGATTGGGGCGGCTGCGGAGGTGTTGCAGGTTGCATGTGGTCACCTTCGGGTGCAACATAATATTGGCTGTCTGCGTGGCGTTTAATAACTATGCGTACGATCGTAAAAGAAAACAGGTAGGAGGGAGAATACGACCGTCGTGTAGCAGATAAAAGAGAATAATGAAAATTATGAATAATTGCGAATGTTATCGAAATTAAAAAAATGTACCCCCTCCTGGTCCAGCGTTCACCATTTCATACTACTTAAATTGTGCATAGCAGTCAAAAATAATTGGTTAAAGATGTTGTTAAAGATTACTAAAAAGTATGTTATCTTTTTCTGCTTTTGTATGGCATCAAATGTAATTTTTTTTTATTTCTTCACCTTATTTCCAAATACCTGATGATTTTTTATTTTATCTTTAAGAATGGTCGAAACTATTGACAATGAAAATTTAAATCGAGAACAAATTGTAGAATGTTTCCTCCCATTTTCAAACAACAATTTATTTATTTTTCTTTCAAGTAAAAGAGAAACACATATGGTCGCCATTGTATTACAAATATATGTAGAGTGTTATACTGCGTGTATGTAGGTTGATGCGCTAGATTAAACAGACATCACTGTCGACGGCGAAAAGATAGACCTAGTTGATGAGTTCAACTATATAGGCGTCCAATTGAACAACAGAGGCGACCGAAAGAAATAAATTAAACGTCATATTTACATAAATACATATTTACATAATTAAACGCCTTGCCAAATCAGCTAGTACAAAATGGTGCAAAAATCAGTGTTATACATTATATAGTTCAATCAAAAACTTAATTTATTAGAAAAAAATTTGTCATCTTCCCCCCTCCACGTACGAAGGGTTAAGCAACATAATCTACCCACAATCTTTAGTAAAGGTGATGGACACTGTTTGTTATATTCCATCTCATCTAACACTGGTATACCCGTTAATGAACTTAAAAACCTAATTACAAACTAGCTTAACATTAACATAAACAAATATCAAGACAATATGGAAGAAAATACAAACATGAAACAACAGATTAACCAATATTTACAATTTAAAATGTACCTATTGTTGACATTTTACCTTTTCTTTTGCCTGTTTTAAATAGGATCTATTTATATTTTAGAATAAGGAAAAAACCAAACAAACCATCACTTGCCATCACAAACCATCACCATCTTTTTCTACAACCAAACCAATTATATTGAAAAAAACAGGTGAACATCTTGATTCTATTTATTCAAAATTTAGTTATAATCGACCATATTTTTTTAATCAAAACTTTAAAATAATTGTATCCTGGAAGTTCCATACATTAATGCCCAACACTTGAAAGAAGTCAAACAAATTCTTCGACAAAGTCAACTTTATATCACTCCTATTTTTACATCAGGAACAAAATTACATGATAAATTAATATCCTCATGCTACTGCAGGAGCTGAGCAGGGTTGAGTATACACATAAGTACCCCGAGTTGGACTTTGGATTATGATAAGGGAAGGTCCAGATATACAAAAAAGTTGGTCATATGGTCTGGGTCATAGTCAGTAAGCCGCCATATTGAATTCAAAATGGCAGCCATTTCTACTAATAAAATCATTTAAAATGAAGGTACAATATAATAAGGCAGGTATCTACTGATGTTATGATGCGCCAAATATGCCTGTCACAAAACTAGTTTATGCTGCATATACGTACTATAGCCTGGCATATAGCTCATCTTGCTACAATGCCTGCCGCTATTGATTATATTTACTCCTCCACACTTTGAAACTAGGCAAAGTAGGATGTCTACTTTGTGAAAAAACGATTTTTATAGAAGTTTCTAATTAAAGCATGGACAAAAATGTAAAATTTTGGAATATCTTAATATCGTTATTTTGACATTTACTAAATATATGTAAAAAGAAGGCCTATGCTGCTGTAATCAATGGAGTGGATCTCCAAAAATTCGTAAATAAAAGCGTTTCACAGCAACATAGGATTTCTTTTTATATATTAATCATATTGCAAAGAGAGAACAACATTTTCACTACTTACAAAATAGCCAACAATTGGGAAGTTTGAAAACATTTGTTTTAACACAAGTTTGAACAAATTGTTGTTTACACCATCATGTCCGTATCATCTTGAACTTCATCTCTATTCTCCATCGCCCGCTGATTCTCACATTCTCTACTGTAGAGAATCTACCAGTACAGGAACAAATGTCAGTTCACTCAAATCCAGCAATTATACACTGGCATTTCTGTTCGCGCCTACCTTTGTCAGTGCAGTTCAAATGAGATAGGTCTCGACATTCTGCTGGTGCCGATTCATTCGGGTACATTGTTAGATGCAGTTCATCCTTTAGTAATCACATGCCAACCATGGCCCACTGGGTTTATGTTCTCAGGTTTTGCGACGTGACTCTGACATCACACTGCTACTTGGTGACATCACATTCTTTTGGAGACAGTATCGATGCGGGCTTATCAGTGGTAATGGCTAGTACGAAACGAAGTTCATTCAATGAACTGAGATTTTTGTTTACCATACATGCATTAGAAGAACAAATCGCCTTGCGATATCCAGGAAAGTAGGCACATCCTGGAATGCTTCTAGGCCCCGCAAGGCATTTGAATTTTATGGTGATAGCTGAATAAGTCCTTCGCTTTCTAAGTCTGTATAGAGCCCTTGTCGTGTCACATACTGACAGAGAATGCACGGCTGGTGAAAACTTCCATGCTGTTTTGCCAAGTTTGGTACTGATATGGTGAACAGGTATGAATCGTTCCTTGGAGAAAAATTTCTCTGAGTGCATACATATATGCTTTATCGGCTAATGCTTCCATGCTCCAGTAAAACCCAAAAAATACGCAAACATCCGTGTCGTCAAACCAAATGATTATCCTTGGATGGTCTCTCAATAACATGATTGCATGCAATACCAGACGAGTGTCCATCTTCTCTAGTGTGCTGTACAACCCCTCAAGACTGGTCACACCCACTTCATTCAGAACTTTGACCACTTCTCCATCTTCAAATCCACCTGCCAGTACTACCGATTTATCTGCAGGCAGGAGATCTTGTCCATTGACTAGCCTTGTTGGTACTGGATTTTAGGAACATCCTGTAGTTCACGACTTCCCTGTTCCCTTGTTTCTGGTATTTGAATTCGGCATCCATCTTTATCCGGCATTCATTCTTCATCTGTCTCGTTCAGGACCTGACACATGCCAGTCAATTTTGGTCACATCATGGAAAACGATCACCTGTCTCCTGTCGTAGTAGACGGTGATGTGACACCAAGTGACTTTCCTGTATCACGCAATTGCTTGAAATGTACCAAATCAACTGTTTGTCCATGCCGGGTGAATCGTTTAGCATATTGTCACTTCTGCAAATGTAATGTCAGAGAAGGATGCAAAAATCCAATAAAATTACTCATATGTGGGATATATGACTTTTTTGTGCCTCAAAGTACATGTATTGACTGTGAGTACGACTATTGCGTTATAACAAAACAAATAAATTGTTTATATTTAGAATGTCGTTTTCAATGATTTCATTAGTAGAAATGGCGACCTTTTTGAATACAAGATTGGCGGCTTACTGACCATAACCCAGACTATGTGACTAACTTTTTTTTAATCTATCTGGAACTTACCTTATCATAATCCAAAGTTAAATTTAGAGTATATATAAGTGCATACTGAACCATACGCAGCTCCCTATAGTATGCGTACAACCACCCACAGGCACAATTAAAAAGTACCCTATCTAACGAATTTTACAAAAATAAAAACATATACAAACTAACTTGTTTTATTTGTATTGATAAATATATCCGAGAAACAAAAAGAGAACTACAGTACATTATCGAATAAAGGATTTTAAGATGTCGGCCTTGGCAGAACACTACAATAAATGTCACAATATTCAACACATACCAAATGTTCCTTTCACTGAAAGAATTTTAGAATATGCCAAGGATCACCCCGACAGATACATTAAAGAAGATATCCACATCCGTGATGATATGCCAACACTTAATCAGGATCGTGAATAAATATCTCTATTTTCTAAATCTGTATAGAATAGAATAGTATATAATGTATATATAGTTATCGACCTACTTACCTATGTTGCATATTTATTTCTAAGATTGATTCATTCTAATTTTTCCAACAATTGATATATAATAATATTGTTTGCATTTAAACTATTTTCTCGTCCATACATTTATAATGCTTTTATTAATAGTATAATGTTCAAGGAAGTTATCCGAAATATATATTTGAAGTTTTAACTATCGAACTTATTTGTTTATTGTGTTCATATACTTTCTTTCTAACAAGTATAATTTATTATTAACTTGTATATTATTTACTGATCTAAAATATAAAAAGAAATGAAAATTGTTATTAATGTTCACTGAAGTTGATTATAATTTTTTTAATAATATTAATTCTCCATAGTTCATGAGTTTAATGTTTAAAAATTAAAAAATATTTTTGGAATGGTTCAATTTGTATGTTATTTTTATTTTATTTAGTTATTTTTGATCAACATGATACCTATTGAGTTTTGACCATGACTGAAGGTTGATTAAAGTATGGTTTGACTAAAGTAGAAACTTTACATTTGGTAGGATGGTAGATTATTGTATGTACCATAAATTTGATATTCTAAATATGGCATTTGTTTTTTCAATGATACTGGTTCAACAAGTACAGTGCATCTGATATCATAAACACAATTTTGTGTATTACACTTATTTTTGTTTGTCACGGAAGAGATAGGCACATTGTAGATGTCAGGAATTTATTTAATATTAAGCGCATGTAAAATATTTTGATATTTATATAGGTATTATATGAATATTTTTATAAATATTATTAAATAATATGTATTGATAAATATTGATATAATCAACCAAAACACTAAACTTTATATAACATGTATTTAATTAGTTGAGAAATTCTTAAATAATAAGAATACACAGTTTTTATTCTCTGGATTGTGCTTTCAGGAGAAACCCAGCTTACAGGATGGGTCGCAAAAAAATTCAAATAAAAAGAATTGAAGATGAAAGAAATCGACAGGTATGTATGTAACTATATATAGTTTATTTTAAATATTCAATATTATTATGTAATGTTTATATATTGATTGTGATCGTTATAAGAAATTAATTACTTATATTACCAATGTTTAATTAAAATGTTTTAATCTACAAGTCAAATTTATAATTTTTACAAATGATACTGCAGTAATTAATCATTATACGTTATAGATAGCTTAATTTTTCTTTATTTAGTGTATTTAAATATTATTATATTGTTTTTGTTTCAAAGTATTTTTTAATTATCTTTATATTATAGTCATATTGCTACGATATCAATACGACATTATAAATATAGCACGAAGCGAATGAGTGAAAAATTCCGGGCATAAATCTAATTCAAGTCTGGGTATCTATAAGAGAGTGAAAGATTCCAAAAAAGAAGCAATGTCAATGG
>JAUZND010007568.1:0-10287 GCA_034780555.1 Coelogynopora nodosa | reverse complement strand
CGCTTCGTGGATCAATAATTTAAATTCGTCAGACAATTTTCATATACCACGCTTCGCATTCGAATAACAGTATATTATTAGTTGTCTTATTATAATACAACTATTATATCTCTATGGTTTAAACAGTTGTAAATAGTATGCATTATTCAATTTATTTATTTTTTCTTATATATAGTATACACAATCAAATGTATCATTGACTAAGCCCCATTTTATCTCGGCAAATGACTTCAACCTCTTCCGTGCCGAAAAACCCTTCGACTTCGATTCAAGGAAACAGTAAAACTCCACCAAACCAGCACAACAGTTTAATCAGTAGGTCGGATGCAAAAAATTATCTAACTTTAACAAATTCACACGACATCTGGTAATTGAATTATGTTTATAGCTTTTTTCTTGTCCCGGCCATGCATTTATGTATATTAGGTTATCTCGAAATAATATATTCATCATGTTCATATTCATCATGTTTTATTGTGAGAATTTTGATATAAGTTTTGTAGGTCTATCAGTTATAGTTACACATATTATTATAATAGTTACAATGTTGAATAATTTGTACTCTAAACTACTAACATAATCGGCTCAATTAGTTTTCTAATTAAAAAAAAACGAAATATATTTATTTTAATGAAAAACTATAGACGGTTTGTAAACTTTTGTAAATAAATTCAACATTTTGTATGCGTTGGAAGGTTTCAATTATGTCAACTTTAATGTGAAATATTTAATTCCAACAAATATACATCTCTATATATTTGCAAAGCATACACACTATAAATCGTAATATGTTTTAATGTTTAAATATAGCGTGTAAATCGAAGCAATTTTACATAATTGTAAATTAAAAATTTATAATACGGTCTACAATGAAACTATTGTTAAGTGTGTTTTTATTCAATTGTAATCACATTTGTTTCCTATTCACCAGACAAATCAGTATTACGGTGAACACCTAGGGGTAATTATACAACCTCATTATTTATATTTATTTAGAAAGAATATAACACAGAATAACTTGAATAAAACACAGTTTTTATTTTAAGGAAGTCTAATAAGGATAACCCTCATCCAAAGCGTTTCTTTTAAAACTGACCATATTATACATTATTGTTAGATATATATATATATATACACTCAATTTATATAATTTACTGTTGAACATTTATCTTAAAAAAGAATTTAAATATTTTGGAAGTTTTACTGAAGCATATTTTCCGAGAAAACTATTCAAAAGTTATTCGCATGGCTAATATGTCCAAAATTAGGATAATTTAGCTTTTCAATTTTATATTTATGTTTAATGGTTTAAATTTTTAATTATCCTGGAACCTTAGTTAGGCTATGTTATATACAGCTGGAAGCTTTAAATCTTCTAGCAGACTTGCTAAACATTTGTTTTCATCGATTAAGTTACGTAAAATACGTAAGTATACGTACTAAACTTAAAAGTATATGTCGGTCCAATTTAAAAATATATATTTTGTTAGATAGACAACAGCTCTAAATGATAATAAATAACATTATTGAGTAAATATTGACAAAGTTTTATACCTGATTTTTTTAGCAAAAAAATTCTTATGATTATAGTATACGCAAGAAATGATGTTTATGTATATATAAATTTATACAATTAACTATATTTTGAATATATTTAAACAAAGTTGTATAGGTATATATTGACTATCAACAAAATCTTGGAAAGTCAAACAGTTTCACAAAAAAATACTGCACAATGATCAAAGTCTCGCAATATTGCCTCATGTCTCAATACAACGATTTTATGGCATTCATTAAACTGATTGAAGTATAGATAACAATTATGGCTATTGATTCCATACTAGACTATATATTAACTTTTGCAAATTGGAGAAATTAAATCATATATATATTGGTGGTTTTGAATGAGAACTCTAGACCCTTATAAAGTATATACATACTCAATAATAATCGTTCTCATAATCAATTATTACTAATTATGGATATTACTAAATAATATATTAATAAAAAAATATTAATAATATGAAAATTTCGTATTAACTAATACACAATAACCGATCCATTGGGTTAATTTTATTATATAGAAAAATTAAATTTACATTTCAAAATATAATCAATCAATGGTGAACAAATGGAAGAACAAACAAACAGACGGACAAAATACCGACAAGATAAACAAGTGAAATGGAAATTTAGCAGTAACGAAAATGTACATTTTTATTTACAGACTTCCTCAGATGAGTCTTATGTAAAACAAGTAAATGACTTCCTCAACTGACTCTTGTGTAAAACAGGTTAATGAAAATGTAAAACAACAACTGATACAGACTTGGAAATTAGAATCTAACAAGGATTAATTTGTTAAGTTTAAATTTCCATTGGTAATAAATTCAACAATAAACAAAGAAGAATAAATCAATTACAATAAACCCAATTAATTATCAATCAGATAAAACATTGTTTAATTTCATCATTTCGACTAATAGTATACGTAAATGTAGTACATATCAGAACCAATCGAGAGTGAGAAAATGAACTACATTTTCATCATAAACTTCTAGAAAGTAACCACCATTGTGTCAAAATTAATCAAAAGCTCTGCGTAATTCCCGTCACGCCATCATAAGAATTTAATTCTCATATGAATACAACTAATTAGCGGTAATTTATTATAATACAATACATTAAAAACTACGGGTCGACATCAATAATTAAAAAATATATATATTGTGTAGATATTTGTAACATTTTGTCAAAAAGGTTTAAATGCCAAACGTTCAATTTAATACTATACATAATTGTTCACTATGTATTTGGAAATTGATAGTGGAAATTGATTAATACTTAGTACTGGAAATTGCTCAGTATTTAGTAGTGGAAATTGATTAATACTTAGTAATAGTGAAAATTGATTTGTACTTAATAGTGGAAATTACCCAGTACTTAGTAGATTATAATTACGACGTACGTAATAATATGATGAAATATTTTATTCATTTTGCCTGGTCTCAAGTCAAATTTTTATTTTGGGTTCGCTTTTAGAAATAGTATATTGCATTTATAAAATAGAAACAGATAGCTACAAATAGCAATATTGAAATTTAATAAGATTTCTTAGTTATATTAAAAAAATCTATTTAATTTTGACAAATTTAGTTCTAGTCAGGACCGAAAAAAAGACAATATAAAATATAAAATTGGTTAATTAGAAAAGGCTGCAACAGTATAGGACGAAATGTGGAACTTAACATAATAACGCAGATTAAATGAACATAACATAATTTAACTCAATGAATCCTTATGAATCGATATACCCATTTTAACGTGATTCGTTTTGAATAGAACATCTTGTGACTCCCCTTTTTATTGGAATAATAATTTAATATTTCCGAAAATATTGATTTCAATCAAATATTTTGACACAATATTTTGAAGTTTTACGGCACATGACTCCTTTACAGAACATGACTCCTTTACAGAACATGACTCATTTACAGCACATGACTCATTTACAGCACATGACTCCTTTACAGCACGTGACTCCTTTACAGCACGTGACTCCTTTACAGCATATGACGCCTTTACAGCACATGACGCCTTTACAGCACATGACGCATTTACAGCACGTGACTCCTTTACAGCACATGACGCCTTTACAGCACATGACGCCTATACAGCACATGACTCCTTTACAGCACATGACTCATTTACAGCACATGACTCCTTTACAGCACGTGACTCCTTTACAGCACATGACGCCTTTACAGAACATGACTCATTTACAGCACATGACGCCCATACAGCACATGACTCCTTTACAGCACATGACGCCTTTACAGCACATGACTCTTACTTTATTAAGTACATTTTCGACTACTAAGTATTTTTCGAAACTTTACAAACAACGATATTTGAAAAGTTATTGAATTTAAGTACTCGCATAAAATGGATAATTTTAAAAACAGATTAATTTCTTTTATAGATTCACATGATTTATATGATCAAAATTATACGATTCAAAACATTTTAATAATTAAAATGATTTCAATTATCTTAGCTTAGTATACGAATGAGTGCGGTCAAAGGAATTAATTATTCAACATCAAAGATGGAGTATAATTAACTAATACAACTAATACAACTAATTCTTTATTTAATGTAATATATTTGCGAAACTATATACAAATGATATTATACAATATATAGTTTAAATCCAATAACCACATGACCTCATCCAATAACCACAATATTATCACCAGAATAATCCAACTCGATTGCGTTATTTGTATCGCTTTATTGAAGATAATTATAACATTTGATGAATCATTTGATGCAGTGATTGTAGGACTGACTATTAGACTGTGAAAACAAGAACAGAAGTGAAGATGTTGACAGAACGCATTATCACACCCCAGATTATTAACGCAAATTGTTATGTATAATATATACAGTGTCTGCAATATCGTGTGGATTTGTTAAGTGAAATAGTTTAAAACCTTTGTATAATTACTATATTCTAAGTTCAACTGAGAATAACCGATGCTTACCAAAATCACTCTTTCATCGAACTGGCTCAACATGCTAAAGTTACGAAATTACAATAAACTATTAACTCTAATTAATAGGTGCGCGTGCATAAGCATAAATGAAAGTATAGTGTCATTATGAACATGGATATGCTACAATACTGAGGAATTGTTACTTCGTTTCAATTTACCTTTACGAATTTTTGTAATTTAAAATAATGCAGGGTAAAACACATATAGTTCGTGGCAAGATGGTTGCGTCACAAAAAAGTGTTTCGTGCTCGAGTAGACGTGACCCGTGGGAGGCAATCCAAGTTGACTTAACTATCCGGTGAACCGAGACTTCACGAAGTCAAGCACGGCGCGGACACTGAGGCACGACCGAGGCAGATTGAAGGCGCGGATCGGTGGACAGATTATTTCTTACAATTAACTACATTAAGGTTTGATTCGAGTTTAGGTTATCGAAACATTCGGTGGCAGAAGAGTTTGTCACTGCAGGAAAAGTGTTGAATTGTTTAAATGTTATAAGAATACTAACCTTTGATTTTATTATTAAAAGTATAAAATTCGTACCTTTTAAAATTGAAAATATTTAGCATCAACAGATTGCAAACCCTATGACCGATATATATTACCATATATCCGAGCACACCTAATTTAGGTACGATTGGTTCTATACTTCACCAATTAACTGATGCAAAGTGTTCATATGTTGTCCTTGTATGCTAAGTCTAAGACAAACTACACTGCGCCCTGTTATAAAAGTATTTTGTCAGGTCAAAATTTTTTTGTTTGTTTGGAAAATCACTTTTTTTTAGCTTTACGTCCAATAAAATAAGCCAGAAAAAATAGAGACTATTACGTTATTAGTGTAACATACAGTGTGTATATATATATACATATAGCATTTTACGCCGATGACGTAATGGTATATGTTTTATTGTTTATAGTATATTACAGTATTATAGTAAATATGTAATCGTCATTATTTAGAATAAGTAATTAATGCATGGCAACAATTGACATTTTATTAAGTAGAAGAACATTATAAAAGTTATTAAGAATAAATTGCTGTTCCAACGGTGGCAAGTGGGGACTCCCCCAATAACCGCCCCCCCCCCCCACCTATCATGTATGACTGTTAATAATACTGAGTGTATCATGACATACTACTAATTGTTACTACTGATTACATATTATGTTCACACTGATCAGTGTTGATAATTAACTCATTACATATCAATAATTAATTTTTGAATTTTGAAAGATTACTATTCAAATACTAAATCAAATATATTATGAAAATACGTTGAGCACGTGAAAGCAGAAGATCATATTTTAAATTAATCTACTATTTATAGTATACATGCTTTCAATTTAGAACATGTTGGTATAAATGCTTTCAATTTGGAACATGTTAGAAAGCTCGTAAGTATAGAATATTGAATAAAATAAGTTCCGTAACAAGAAGAAGGAATTGAGCACTCTGTATACGAAAAGTGTGAAAAAATAAACAGCAATTAAAATATTGTTATAAACGTATTTCTGGAAACTCAAAATGTACATCAATTATTTTATGACTATGTAATATTCATATTATAATATTTAATTGGTTTTGTTACATAGCTTTAACAGACCTTAATCACTATTATTTTAAATATAATTGTTGCATGTATATATTTCTGATCATACATATCGTGATATGAACATAGACGTAGAATGGGTAAATTAAGTAATGCAGGGCGGCAAAACCAAAACATTGGTGCAAATAATTTCTATGTATTTAAAGGAATGAATAAAAACTTAAACCGTAAAAATAATTCGGCTGTTTTATATAGTTTATATGTTTATGGTTTGGTTTTGTGATCGAATTTTTAAAGTGCAACAATTATAATAAAATATTCTTAATTCACTTTTTGATTTTCAATAAATTATAGAAAGTCTCTTTATTACATTCGTTCAAACAAATCAAATTCAATTATAATTTATAGTCAGAACTTTTGGAAGCATTATATAAAGTAAGAATTATGTTTAGTGGTATTTACATGATTAACGATTTATTATTTACAAGATTTAATATTGCAAACTGAAATCACCCTTCTTGTATTCCTTATGGTAATTAATGAAGTCTCTTCCAGTTTCACCATAATACGATGAAGGGTAGACATTACAAATGAACTAAAACATGACTACTTCGTGGTTAAAGCAATTAAAATGATTAAGTATGTATTATACTTGAATAAGGTTGAAATGTTATCATTATATGCTCTATTATTACCTATGATAGTAAATATCAACTGTGTAATAAAGCAATTGTAAAATGTAACTGTAATAGATTAATTTATAACCGTATTGTTATCAATGCTACAATAAACATAAAAAGATCTACAGATAATACACCTTTATTTTACACTTGTCACTTTCCAAAGAGAACTAAGAATGTAACTATAAATTTAACATCGATACAATTTCGGTCACACACGAAGACAACAAACCCAGTGCAATACAGAAATGTTCCCAAATTTTATAATTAAATGTGAACTGTGGTTTTCTGTATGACTACAATATACATATACATTGCTCACATGTTTGGCCAATGTCTTAGCCAATAACACACAGCTCTCATCTGAAAGAGATTCCGGTACGTACTCAGTAGGCCTACCAATTTTATGGATCAATATTTATTTCAGGTAATTTAAGTAAATGCAAAATTAACGAAATAATTGGAAAAGCGTAAAATGTGTTTTTAAATATAAGTTTTCATCTGTTTAAATGTTTAGGATGTGTTTATAACAGTGTAAATCAATTTGAAAATGTGTAATTATGTAAACATTATGTAAAAATCATGTAAAAATTATGTAAAGATAAGCTAAAGATTATTTTAATATTTTAAAAAGATGATTTGAAGAAAATGTCAAAAAATGTAAATATTAAGTATTTATTATTAATACAACAAATTATCCATTCTATCTTATTTAATCTTCAACTAAATAATAACTACAATTTCTGTTGAACTCTATGTCTACTGTCACTTTGTATTTCGTTAATAACTAAAATATTGAATACTTTTTAAATACACTTAACAGATTGATGAATCTGCCTAAATCATGATAACCAGGTGGTAACTAACAGTTCACACCGAGGTTCATGTTTAGAAGTTGGTTATGCAATGCATTGTTTTAGTGACACTTTTTATTGAGTCGAAGTTAACTATACTGTAATAAAATTGCAATTAAGGCCACAAAGTGAACGTAAATAATGAACAGATATTATGTGCTTTAGGATGAAAGTGACAATAGCTATTTTTATTTCGTAAAAGTAAAATTACTGCATACAAATTGCTGTGCTAACTGTGTCAAAGAGATAGTCCTCTAAGTATCAGATCGATTAGTTTATATCTATTGTTTTAATATATTTTTATATGTGTCGAAATATAGAAGGATGCTTTGAACCAACTCGTATATGATCTTAAAACTAATAAAATAATAGATATATATATATATACATTGTATATAACAAATTAATGTGATTCCCGTAGTATAACGTTGAAATGAATAACATATTAGGAGACCAAATGCTACTATAACATTAAACAAATAAAAACAGTTAATTAATTTTAACCTATATATATATATATATATATTGTATTTACATTTCTGCTATTTTTACAAAAAGTGTTCTCTGCAGAACCCAAAGTTTCTTGTGCTTTTGGCATCCACTAAATTATTTTCAAAGTAACCAGCGAAAAATTATTATACGATGTAAACTTTTAATATAATTTTTTTATCTGTGTCAAAAAATAGAGACATATTTCGAATCAAATATGTTATATCTAAATATGATCAGTAATATACCAAAACAATTTACAAAATTCCATGTGGCGATCAGTAAAACTTACCTGGCATTTTAAAACAAACTTTTCCCGGCTAAATCCCAGTTTCTTTCGCCCGGCATCCATCGGAATGCTCTCCAGATAGCCCGCCAGAAAGAAGGCCGATGTCAGCGCCCTGTAGTCTTTCCGGCGGCCGCGATGGAAGAAGGTTTCCGCCACGTAGTTGTTCACGTTGACCGCAAACTCACGCGGGCTCCGCCAGTTCATCTGGCCGGTATAGTTCATCCCGTCCGGAGACAGGGGGCGCAGATTGCACATGGTCACCGAGGGGAATGGCGACTCGGCGTCGCGACGCACCCGCGGCGGATGGATCACATTGTACTCGAGGAATTGCCGCGCCAGCAGCACCATACAGGTAAAACAGCCCACGACCAGTAGCAGCACAAAGGCGAGCCACAGCATGCGCAGCTTCCTGCTGCGGGCGCGCACAATCCGCGGCACTCCCCGTATCGTGGTGTTCTCGCAGAAGTTGAGCAGTTCCTGTTTGAAGTAGAAGACGAGCGACTGCTGAGCTGCATTGTCAACGGCGGCGGGGGAGGTGGACGAGGAGTTGCGGAAGGTTCTGTTGTCCCGCCTGCAGCCGCCAGCCTGATAGTCGCCAGGGTGGCCCTGCTGGGTGGTGCATATGGGTGGGCTGGTGTCGGCGTAGGTCACCGAGGTCATGCGGCCACAGGTGCAGTGGAACTGGTGGGTGTGGTCTAGGTTATGCATTCTTGTGGACACGACACGGCAAGTCTTGGTTTTCCGAACAATGTTGGTGGATGTTCTTTTTTGTTGAATAATTTAGGAAAAATTAAGGATTGAAAACAAAAATTGGGCAAATTTTACAACGATCTCACGAGTAAGTGGTATTTTTTTCTTATTTTTGCAGAATATAAACAGTGTTGTGAAGCTTTCAGCCAATAGCAAGTCAGTTTTGTTCCTAACGGAGAAATGAATCGGCAAATGATATTCGTTTCAATGCTAACCTTGATTCATATCTATACTAATGATAATAAAATAGTTACGTACACTTTATAAACGATTTTAAAATTTTATATTAAGAAACGTTTTACTTCAATTCTTTTTTTAGAAGCATTATAATTGCTGTATTTCAATTCCTTATTATAACGTTACATTTTTTTACTACAATACAATTTTATAAGAATGTATTTATTATAGTAAATTGTTCTCGAAATTATATTCTATTACCTTACGTGTGATGGATCCAGGTACCTATGCATAATAGAGTTGAAACGTAAATTTGGAAACCCAACCGGGGACGCAAATAAGGACGCAATTGTGGACGCAATTACATCGAGATTGCAGTTACAGCAAGGTTTCAATAACATCGGAGGCGCAATTTGTTTCTATGGAAAGGTACAACTGACATGTTTACATTCTAAAAGGACTGAACGGGAAAAAGAAGGTAAAAAGGGATAACCGGCTTCTGATATTTGGCTAAATGTTCACTTTTTATTACAAAAGATGCAAGGATCCCGGCTGAGCCCCCAAATTGTTGGCTTCTAATTTGTAGAAATACCAATGGCGTTAGCCTATCTTTGGCGCTAGGAAATGATTAGTAAAATCTCAATAACCCTTATAACAACTAACTCCGAATTGAATAAACATATATATATTTATTATAAAAATAATATATTTACTTACATTCGTAATAACGTCTATCCTTTTCTATATCTGATTATTTTATGACTAACAATAATTCCTTGTTATCAATTTTTAGATATTTTATTTAACTATTCAAACTTATTGTCAAGGATTTTTTTACTTAAATTCAAAATCTCAAATGTATTAAAACGTTGAATATTAATTAACAATAAAATATAAATCGAATTTAACAAATTCGACATATTCTTAAAATCATTA
>JAUZND010007567.1:0-10287 GCA_034780555.1 Coelogynopora nodosa | reverse complement strand
CACATTTTTATTTTTAAGTTTTAAAATACATGTTTGACTAGATACTACTTATTATATAGAAAACAATGCAGTTCCGTTGGAGGAGTTTACCATGCTGGGAGCTCTGAATTGTCCTCCCTGTTTATTTATCGTCTGATAATTTTCATATTAGACCTGACAGCTCAAATGATGAGTTATCTATACTGTGCTATCTCTGCAAAGTATTGGCGTCTGTACTTTATAGATTTTTAGTGGGTTTTTTTTACAAATAAAATCTACCAAGGACGAGACATTTATTGGGATCATTTTAAATCATCAGTTTAATTTTTATCTAAATGAATAATGCAATAATGTGAATTATTTGGCGAAGTATGTTACTCCGTAGTTTATTATAAACTCATTTTAAAAATAATTATTAGATTTTTTATTTTAAAAGTTGACTGTTTTTTCCTTATGAGTAATTAAAATTTATATAACAGATATTAATAGTTATTTATAATAATTTTATATCTATTCATATATTATCTGTATTGAGTGCAATATACTGATATATATTGTTATATATAATAAATACAACCAGCTAACTCTGAATGTGATGTTCTCAAGTGGAAATCTTTAGTTTCTAGTAATAAACTATTTTCTTTAAGGGTCAAATTAAAATGGATATATAGACAGCTATTAGTAATGTTAAATGTCAGCTTTTAAGTATGATTAATTCCTCTGTAGAATTTATTACATAACTTTGAAATCTAATCTGCAGTCTACACCTGTTAAATTAATCACTATTTGTTATGCGACTTTAATCTTTAATTATGATTTTATTGTGTTAATTTGTTAAACATACATCAGAATTGCTCTTCATCTGAATACTAATTTTATCATCGTTAAGTCAATTTCAAAACAATTTTAATGTGTGATTTTGGTCTCGTCTCCCATTGTATTGCTTTTGAAGCGAGATAACCGAATTCAGTATATTATATATTCAAAAGCCACGTGGACCCGCGCCAATCAATATTTGGGGTAGTTTCCGCTAGTAGTAGATATAACTAGTATTAGTAGAATGGAATAAACGACATATAAGTGAAAAATAACTGTTTAAGATTTTTAAAAAATTAAATGTGGATTAATTAATATTATTGATTTAGTTATATGCTATTGTTGACAACCTATATATCTCTTATACGCTTGACAACCCCCATCGACAGGCATCGAAGACAGCTCAAGCCATGACATGCTCTCCATCACCGAGATCCCCAGCGAGGATGAGGTGCCCTCCACCCCCCCGCCACCCCCACCCTCGTCAACCATCCCCACGCCTGCTGCCGCTGGCCATACTGATGACTCATCGCAATCGAATTCCGACAAGAAGCAACAGCAGCCACAAAAGCCAATCGATACAGCAGCTAAGTCTAAAACCCCGCCCAATTCGACCAGCCAATCGTCTTCAGAGTTGAAACAAGAACAACAGTCGAACGGATCGATGGCCGCTGTAGCGACACCGGCACCGGCAGCAGCACCGATCGATAGGAATTCGGAGGACGCGTGTAAACTGTCGCATCGCCTGGTGGGCGCCGGGCCCAGCCGGACTAACTGGCAGGAAATGCAGGAGGTGAGTAGACTAATTGTAGACTTATTGTTGTTGTTGTTATCTCAGCGGCCCTGTAGCGTGGTGTGCTCTGATTGGTTGTGCGGTTAGAGCAAATCGAATGCGTCCATTTTGTAATTGTTTTTATGCAAGTTAGCGTCTCCCATTGACTTTAAATATACCATAAGACGGGAAATTAAGCGCTAAAATTGCATTTCGGTTTTGGTAAACAAAGGTTCTAGAAGGGAGTTGCGAGGGAGGTATCGGGCCATTTTCCACATAAAAACAGATTTTTTGAACCTCTATATCTCGGGAGCTATATTACAGTTATAAAGACTGATTTAGCCCACAGGTAGCATTTCGATAGACCTATAAAGTGTATTATGAATTATTTCACATTTTTATTTTTATAAAAGTTTTTAAATAGCAACCTTGGGAAAATAATATTCCTGTTTTACCTATGTGAAATAATCGGCATAAAGATAAGTAATTTGCACGCAATAAATCTTTAATTTTCTGGAACATATATTGGACGGACGGTTTTGTAATAGTTTTTAATGGGCAATAACACAAATAAGAGTGTGAATAAAATGCCCTCTATAAAGTTATCCACAACACAGACAAAAAAGTGCGCATGAAATAATGATTGTTTATCTATAAAATTACTAACAGTTTACGTTTCATGTAGATGGCAAAGTTTTAGTAGGAGTAATATAATTAAATATTATGCAATTTATTTACAGAATAATATTCAAAGTATAAATTTAGCCTATATTTTGCTTTTGAAAAAGTTCAGTTACAGTAATTTGTTTAGATTAGTGTAATTATTATTATCACTTAGTGCTTTGGAGCATTTTTACTCAAAAGTCACCATCATCGGATAAAATGAAATTGACGTGGGCTCATATATCGTTTCTAGTTATACCATGTTGATGATAAAAGATTATTATTTGGTTATGTATATATACAATATCTATTTAAATAATATGTACTATGTCTTTGTAAAATATGGTGCAAAATACAGTTTACACTACTTACATAAATATTATAGTAATACGCACAAAAATGACATATTTTAAAATGTGATAAAAGTTCTAAGATAATCAGTAAGAGCTGCCCAGATTAATGAAACTTTGAGTTCAGCACCCAGGAATTTGCCAGGGGAGGGGGGGTATAAATAGATGCGCAAAAAGTCGTCCCGAACAATCTTACCAACAGGATGTTGGATATAATTTGGTTGACCCATGTAAAAGTCGTCCAATCTGCTTTTAAGGCACCCTGAAATGTGAATGGTCGTGATTGGATAATATATAGAATCACTTTTGGTAGTCAGAGATTTTAGGGGATTCAATTATGGTTAGTAGTATATAGATAGTACTGAAAACGAGCTATGTGGCCCGACCAAGCTTTTATCTTGAATCTCATGTAAAATTCGCTAGAAGCAATTTCACCAACCCAAGATCGGAATTAGTATTTTATGTACCTTTATCGAAATAGTTCACATTATATTTTTAATTACTTTTTCAATCCTTTTCAGTGTTTAGTTCTGATGTTATAATATGTGATCATTCTTTTTCATTACATGTTCTTTATGCATAACAACCCCTAGTGTAGATTAATGAGGACACTGACTTATACTATTATACTTTTAGCCGCTCTTGATTCAATAATTTAATGATTGATTAACAAGACGTGTTTTCGTTGTATACTTCATGTGTGCGGGTGAATTATTAAAATGTAGAATCAGTCTGGATTTATGTCCTTAAAATTGCCGTTTGATTGTCTTTCACGATTCCCTTAACTGGAGTAACACCGCATTTAAAAAAAGGGAATAGTCTGAATAAATTTCTATTTATTCAATTATAATAATATCAATTTGAATATATCTTTTCAAAGTAAATTTCTATTAAGTTTTAGTGACCTTATGAATTAACGAGATAATCTATGAGCGATGTTATTCAGATTCTAGGCTGTACATTTTGTTTACAACATATTATATGTGATCATCACCATCAACATTTGCAGGCTTGAATCGCCACAAAATATTGTGTTCAGCACTCCGAAGATAGTATTATGCACAATTTCCCCTCAACAGTTTGTCAGTCATGTTTGACCAACTTGCTGAATACGATTCATTCTCTCCCCAATTGAATCCCTCCGGATCTTGGCCCATAATAACACAGCTTTAGCAGGCGAAAGCGTGCCTATACTGGACAGTCTCGTTAATATTACGTGCGGCTTGGGCTTCTTTCTGCCGGGAATTTGGGATCGTGTTGGCTGTGTTATTTATATATAGTTTGGGATTTGGGAGAAAAGTCAGTCGCACTTCTTCTGTATATTGTATGTACAACGCGCTAGCTGGCGTTGGTGACCTTTTTTTTGAATTTATAAAAAATATCATATTTCCT
This sequence comes from Coelogynopora nodosa, assembly GCA_034780555.1. Taxonomy (NCBI): domain Eukaryota; kingdom Metazoa; phylum Platyhelminthes; order Proseriata; family Coelogynoporidae; genus Coelogynopora; species Coelogynopora nodosa. The sequence continues at coordinate 6,315 of JAUZND010007567.1, read as the reverse complement.
CTATAAGAAACATGGATCAGGATGTCGAGCGTTAGAAAGTAATTTATGCATATTATGACAGAATGTTTTCAACAAAATTTGATATCTCAGGTTTCGCCCCTCCTTTTTTTAAAAAAGAAACAGTTTTATATAGTCAATGCTATAATTTACTTTATACAATGTATACAATAAATATAGCGATTCATCTGATAGTAGATGAAATGATGGGCTGCTAGATTTTGTGAAAATGTTTCACACATGTTGGATAACATATTCGTTTGTTTGGATTGGATTGGTTCATTTGAAAATCTGGAGAGATGGGTACGTGTACAAGGCGGGCCAGCGTGGCTACAGACCTGACTCTGACGTGTCTATAAACGTAAATATCTTCGATGGTGACCGCCACTTCGATCACCCTTGGTAACCAAGCGCTGCCTGTTATTATGAGGTTATAACCGATATTTAACTGCCCTTCATTTGCTTCATCAGAACGACCGTATTCGCTGGGCAGGTTTCTTAAGTTAGCTGTTGTTTTGTAAAATTGTGTTGTAATACATTCCAATCCTGGACTATGTACAAAATATATATAACTGTAAAATTCTCCGGTAATGTCGATTATTTATTTATAATCTTAAAGTCTGTTGTTATATTATAAGTGTTTATTAGTCTACTTTAGAAACAGCGTCAGTTCTTTTCTGGGAGCAGTGAAGGTCACGGTGAACTTTATGCTCTGATAATTATTATGTATTATTCCAATATCTCCATTTGTCGTAAAATAAGGTTTTTGTGAAGGTCAACGACTAATAAGCAAATCCATAGCGTCTTTTCAATCCATGGAAATAGAGATATGAGTGAGAAAAAGAACTTTGTATATTGTTATGTGGATTTGTAATATACAACTTGAATTATATAATATTTATAATATTATTTTCGACAATTACAGTTTTAAATTGTGAAAAACAGCTGATGTGTTCTGGTTTTTTTGCTCATCAGATCATTAATTTGAGCAGTTTGCATTCCAGTGAGCTAGCTATATAAAGAAAGGTTCTTAATGCCTAATGGAGGCAGTGTGTAATAATAAGGTCACTTACTGTTAATAAACTCCCGTTCGTTCAGGGTGACACCTTTCATTGGGTGAGGGAAATAGTGGCCCTCTCAGCTTCTTCACGAACAAGAATCCATATAGTTTACACTTGTATATTATACTCGGTTTTGATGCACAGCAAAGCAGTTCAACCGATTTCATGTGATTTCATCAGTATTTTGTTCGCAATAGTCGTTTTGCGTCTGTTATTTATATATATTGGCTTATTTAGTAGCGGCCTACAATAATTACTGTTTTTTCTGTAATTATAATTATTTTGATAGAAGTATGTTCCGTATTATAGAATGCATGTTATATATATTATATGACTTCCAATTGCAAGCAATGCGAGGTGAATTCAAACTAGGATACACTTTCCTTGAGTAATGTTATATACAAGCAAGTCCTATTTATTATTTTAATGTTCAAAATATTGCCCATTTTGTCTCATCTTTATCTGTATAATAGTCGTGTTTATCTTCACGATTGGTTCCAATTCTATTTAGTCTATAATTAAGTATGGCCATTCGCGCGCGCTTCTTTTTCACTCAGTCACCATATAATACTATGAAAGCTATCCCAGAGGTATAGGTTATCATCATCAAATAATATACAGCGTCTTATACATATAACTGCTGTCGTCTGTCTCTGTTTCAGTAAAATGTAATCGCGCCATTACTAACAGCAGTATAATTTGTATAACATTGCATATAGATGTATAGTACGGGAAATAACAGCACAACTAGGCCAAGCTGGCGGCTGGATAAGTGAAGTAACATAGCCTACTTCAGTGCATCAAGTTCGTTATTAGTCCGTCATGTATTTTTATTTTAATTTCTGTATATTATATGCCATTGTTTTATTTGAAAATTGTATATATATATATACGAGCCAGGGGTCAGGAGGCCGCGAGATGATATAGGAATTTAGTTTATTAAGAATAGTAAATGGACACATTCTATTCAATTCCTCAACACCACCACAAAACAAATAAAAAATACTTTAAAAAAACACCAATTATCAAAGTGACTGTCAAATAAGAGACATCATTTCATAATAACATCATTCATGATGGCTTAAAAAAACCAACATTCATGACTAAACTCCAGAAAGGTCAGACTAGGAATTGATATACGTAAGTATATGTGCATGACGGGCAGCCGGGTGTACCAATTCATTGGGTGCCTCTGAACCGTTTGTATGACTTCAGTAATGCCTCCTATACACAAACTGCACTTCACTCTATATAGCAGAGCACGGAGGGATAGATAGATAGAAATAAATAAATATTTCTAAAAAACATTTAAAAAAATAAATCCTTTTCGATCTTATTCATTGCGATGTATATATATAATAGCCTATATATGTTATACCGTGTATGTATAAATAACGTTGTTGTCGTGTTTTTATCGGGAAATGTATTGAATGTATAACGGACCTTCTGTAGCCGGTAGCCTACTACGTGCACACTGTCTCTGCCAAAAGTGAGACATGTGGGTTCACAAGTTTATATATATATATCTATTTGTGGTGTTTATAGAGATTTAATTAAGATACGAGAATTTTACGATTTTTTTTTATTAATTCATCTGAAAGGTCTCTCTTCCATTCACAATGCGGTTCCCTATGTAATTCTAGGTGTTGACCTAAAGTAAAATTGTGTAAAGTTTACAATGTGCATGAAACATCAGCACATGGAGGGGAACAAAATATCCGCTAAAATCCGTTTTGGTCAAAAAAGTGATGGCTCAATTTAGATACTTTTAAATATAATATTGCATATCATTTTTATTATTAAAATTAGATGCATAGATCATAATATTTACTTACCAGATTTGAATATTAGTTCCTACCCCAATTTTCACTACAAAATTGGCTAAATCAGCAAAATTAACTATTATTCAAATGAGTTTAAAAAGAAAACATTTACTCTAATTTTGCTTGTAACATATAACAAACACTTACGTATATGATGAAAATTGGAAACTATTAAAATGATTAAAATGGAAACCTAGTAAACCCTATTATCGAGGAGAGACAAATTAATTAATAAATTAATTAGGGTTTCAAATTAAAATCACCCACGTGAAAACTGATGGGCATGTTTAACAGTCATTTTTAACAACTTTTTAAGAACAATACATCTAACGCTGTCCCCTTTTCTTGTCCACCCCCTCATGTTAGGTGATTGATTCGGGAGTCTTGAGCAAGCTCTCCAAGAAAGCGATGAAACTGCAGGAGGTAAGAGTTAATGTATAAATAATATAATATTATGATGAACATCTTGTTTGGGATAATATTACTACGATAGGCAGGTATCCTACTCCACGTTGATGAATAACTATATATTATATTACTAATACTGTGAAAATGTTACGATTATAATATAAAGTTTAAGATCTTTTTTGAGGTGTTTTGTAATTTTTGTTTTCAGTAAAAATATTTAAATCATTAATTATGTTGAATAATGCGGATCGTTTCACATAAGGTTAGACGGCATATGGGTAAATATATTTTAGTGAAATTCTATTTAATAATAAGAAAAACTTTATGTAAATTATATAATATTTATACGCCCCGAAAAATGAACAATTTATTAAAGAAAAATAATATGTTTTCTTTCTTATGTGACCGAGTGGCTGTTTATTCGTGTTGAAAGCCATTCCATCAATAAAGTGCCATTTTCAATCCCATATTTGCTACACTATTATGTTTAGGCTAAAATGTAGCACTGTTAGTTAGTATAGCAAAGTGACTTTTTTTTAAATTTAGTTTTAGTATTGTCGTAAAACAAGGCTGTCCCATTTTGATTTTTCGATACAGTCAGCTATGTATATGATTATATATATAGACATGAAGCAATAAAAGATTATCATTATTCACCCGAGCTGTCTCCGCTTCCATTGAATGTTGATGCCATCCTAAACATAGTGTATGGTATATATATACACATATGAAAAGTTATGTTAGTAAAACTAATATAATATAACAATTTTGTAGTATACTATGCAGGAATTTGGAGGGCTTTGCTAACTGGGAACATGTTTTTGCTGTAGTATACACTGTTTTCATTACATTTTAAAAGTGTATCTAGTGATTCAATGTGGGAGTTCATATATTCTACGCAGTATATTAAACTGTATTTTCAAAAAGTTGACATTTTTTCCGCTTATTACAATAAGAGCAGGTCTCTGGAACTCACAAACCGATCCACTTTTTGTTATTATACTATATTATACTTACTATTGTATATAGGTATGATGTATTGTAACTTACTGTCAAACAAAATATACAATCGCTGCAGTGGGAGTGCGACTAATGTTTATCCAGCGCGACGAAATATGCTGTAAAAGTTGTGGGGAGGGGAGGGGAGGCTAATGTATTAATTAATGTAGTGAGTGTTCCATTTCAGTAAACAGACATCTGTAGGCCTTTTACTGTCGGGGGAAGGGAGGGGAAAGGATGACAGAATTAATTAACAATCTTATCCATTTTCGATATCTGCGGAGGAGCCGAGGATTGTTTTCATAGTTAAAATAAAATCAGAAATGAGTGGCCGCTTCAGTAAGGTATTTTAGTTTCAGTATTTCGATATAATATGAACAATTATTTTTCTATATCGTGAGAGGCATCTTAACTCTTTATTTAAATTGCAAGCTGTGAATAATGTTGTACAGTTAATGTTTATCTATTGACATAGAAGATATATATATATATAATATATATACATTTTATTATCTGGTAGATATTGGTATACTAAAAATTATATTAAGGTATTCGGTTTTTAAGGTAAACTCGTTCTGCGACGCCGCGCGACGAAATCGATATTTTAATAAAAACACTGTAATAACTGATGAGACATCATTCATAAACACACGTTCCTGCACATACTGGGAAGAGTGAGAGAGGGCACCTCAGTAATACAGACTGTATGGATTGGTCATGAACAAACAATAGCTACCTGCATACGTATCTCCCCAATCTATACGTGACACCGGGCTGAAGAAGTTAAACAGATACAGTGCGTGCTCTGTTCATATACAATAGATAGACATATATCTCTATAGAGCCATAATAGAACATGATATTTTGTCGCGTCGCGTCGCGCTTGGTAAGAATAGGCCTTAACACTTAGCATATTCATGACAGGTAAGAATGGGGTTCATGGTGCAAGGAGCGCCAAATGTTACCCATTTTGAAATAAGCTAGTATTGATACATATGAGGTGTCAACAGAAAACCATTAAAATATGAAGTTATTTATAAACAATTATTATCATTATTTGTAAAGATATTATATTATTGTTTTATCGTATATGAAATCAATTGTAGGTACTATATTATTGTGAGAAACATATTATTTGTAGTAAATTATTTGAAATGATTATTTACTGGGATTGTATTATCAAATTTAGCAAACTAACGTTTTTTAAGAAAAATTATATTTCTGTGAAAGGAATTAGAAACACACACCTTTATTTCTTGATGGCCGAGTAAATTATTGCTGTATGCAAAACTTTGTGAAAGGATTGACACGAAAAATATTCTCGCATCGCAATTAAAGTTTTATAAAAGTAAACTAAAGTTACACTTATAGCGAAACCTTCTATCTCTATATGATAATATAACAAACTATTTAGAATCCTGATTCGGTAAATACATTTCCCATTTATTTTCCAAAAAAAACTTTTTTATAGCACTGAAAAACGTCGTGTGTGTGTATGATCCCAATGTACTGTCAGTGTCTATAATGATCTCTCCCATTGTGTACATGATGTGACTTGACTGTTACCTCCATTAACCACTCCCCCCCTCCCTGTACCAACTGTAGCGAATAGAGGGGTATTGTATAGGTATTCTAGCTCTATATTCCCCGACTTAAATTCAAATTGTGGGCTTTCTTCGCCGATATAATTCAAGTCAACTCTTAAATGTGTCTTCAAATATTGTTTCAGACTCGGCGGGTTGACACCCGTGTATAACTATAACTATAGTTTGAAACTGTGTCTCCATCTCTCTCTCCTCTCCTCTCCCTCTCTCTCTCTCTCTCTCTCTCTCTCTCTCTCTCTCTCTCTCCTCTCTTTCTCTGTCTCTCTCTTCCCCTCGCGAGCTACTCTCCGCAACTCCCCGGAGGGGCACCAGGTTGTTGTTGTTGTTGTTATTATTATTGTTCAATCATGACAATAGTCACATAGCCTCAGCTCCGGAGACTGTAGCTGTGTGACTGACTGTACTAAGTTGCACTGGGGAATC
>JAUZND010007566.1:0-10287 GCA_034780555.1 Coelogynopora nodosa | reverse complement strand
CTAGGGACCATAAAGGTCAAATAAATGCAATAAAACGCTTGGCACATCTTAATGCAAGGTCCTTCGAGATTGCCCCCAGACTAAGAGGCCGTTTGCTGCATGCTATGACTTAAAATATAAAAAAATATGATCTCAGTGGTGATGAATTATAGGCTATGCTTCTCACATAGCCATGAAGCTTGGTGGATAATAGGGTGAGATGTCCCTGATTTTAACTCTAATAGGTTGGCAGGTATGAAATATACATAATTAGGACATAATAAAAAACAATATATACAGTAGGTATAAAATGACATACATAAGTACAACAGTTATCTTTCTACATTAAACTATTTTACAGTTCTGTATATATCGACATACTGTGAGTATCAGATTTTCCAGGTATAGCCATACACTATTACAGTATCATAATTGTAAAGTTTATCAATAAAAAGTATGGGATATGTATTATATATTGATATTTTATGGAATGTAGGATAGGTCTAGGTACAATGCCATCAAACTACTGATCTGCATTAAATACTAAGTCAATATGTCTACATTGTTGAACTTCACTTTTGTAGTTTACTTCAGATACAGTGACAGTTGCAACATGACATCCAGCTGGTTCAGGTTTTTAACAATGTCATTATTCCAATTGGGTTATAAGTAAAAACTGATGCCAGTTCCATAAAAATTGATGCCTATAACAATAACTTGAATAAAATCTGATTCCAAAAAAAATTTGGCTATGCCTATATATTTAATATAATTAATTATAATAATATTTAATAATATATGGACATATGGTAAGTGTTAGCAATCTGGCAACTGGATTAATAACTCTAATGTTAGAAGACTGGCAACTTATATTATTATATTTATCAGGTTATTATATTTTCCAGTTGCCAGATTGCTAACCACTTCGTAATAATATAGTATAACTATAGGCTATGCCAAGTTTCTTGACTTGAGGCATTAGTACTTTTTTTGGCAAGTATTGCTGAATTAAAACCTGATGCCAATTCCAAATTATCTGATGCCAATTCTCCAAAAACTTATGCTGATGCCAAGTACCTGAAATAAAACCTGATGCCAATTTCTATGCAAATAAATATAAATTTATTAAATTTATTTTACCTATACTTCTGACTGCCATCAAAATAACTACAATTTTATAATTCCTGCAAAATTAATTACTTACTGGAAATTAACTATAATTATAAATTTAATCAAAAGTCGATTCAACTGTTTATAATTAATTATAGTCTCTAGATACCATTGTTGATATATGAAGTGACAATATTAAATTGACTAAATCTTTAAAAAATAATTGTGTGCCAACAATAATGTGGGGATATGCAGAATTTTATTAACAGGAATTAAAAATATTTATATAATAAAATATATAATGATATTAAATACATTTATTCTGTAATTATATTCAGGCCATAAATAGTGTGCATGTACATAATATTATAGATTATTTATTCAATATATATATTAAAGTATAGGTAATTCTAAAGATACTTGCCACAAAATAATAATTTTTTTGTTGGTGATCTGTGCTGGAATGAACCTATATACTCAACTACATAGGATATTCATAATATATAAACGAATAAAAATACACAAATTATGAACAATTTTAGAATTAAAAATCTATATGTTTATATATAATTCACATGACCATGCATAAACAATAATTAAATTTATTTATGATGATCAATAACACACAAATGCAGCTATGTACAGATGTTATAAAAATATTTACACATACTGCTTAATATATACAAATAATAAGTACATAAAATACATTTGTCTATAATTATAGTCAGTCAATAAATATTAGATACATATGGCATAATTTACATTAATCAATATTCATATGGAGCAAGATATTCATAGACATAGTTATATAAAACAATAAAAACCATCAAATTATATACAATTTCGATTTTAAAATCTAAGTTATAACAATGACTAAATTTACTTAACAAGTAAATATAATGGTCATAACACACATGCAGCTATTAAAAATGTAGAAAAACTCAAAATATATGCACATACTGCTCAATATACTAACAAATTATATACAACAAAGTATGACAAAGATAATAAAGTATAGATTTGATTTACTAGATACATGTAATACAGTTGAAACAAATAATTAGCATTGATAAGGAACAAAATATTTGAGGGGTATGCACTAATGCCACAATGAGCATTAACAAGAAACAATATATATCATGTAAAATGTACGAAACTATATAGAAAAAATAGAGATTGTAGAAATGAATTAACATATTGCACAAAACCTGTAGCCATGGGGGGTGTGCACTAATCCCACACAGGAACAGTGCCACCAAGAGAGGCAGTGGTCACACTGGACCCAACTGATTTTATTCTCTGAAGTGCTGTGGTGGTTACAGTTCAATATATTATCAATATATAAGGACAATGATAAAGGTTTACATGTTTGAATGCCAGTAGTGTGAAATATGGCCTCAGGTCACTCAAACAGAATCATTCATCAATAATTAGAGATGGAATGACTAAAATACTGTCTCTATCAATCTTAGTGGCACAACTGATTATTTTTTCAATGGAAGAATTGACAAAAAGTGAAAAACATAATTTGTCTTTGGCAAGAGCACCTATCTTCTCAAAAGGAACACATTTCTTCAAAAAAGTGGCTGCTTTCGAGCAGCTGGACAACCTTTCAACTTCACTGGAGCAGGCAATCTTAATAATCTCCATGCAATACTCAACTCCAACATTCTCACTCTCAACTGCAACACACTCACATCCACAACATTCTCACTCACATTGACAACAGATTCACCCACCGCAACTTTCTCACTCTCATCTGCAACAGACTCACTTATGTCTGCAACATTCTCACTCACATCTGCAAGTTCAGCAAAATTCTCATTCTTAACTGCAACATTCTTACTATCAAAATTCTCATCAGACACCACTTCATTCAACATTCCAATGAGCTCATCATCTGCAACCTCATCATAATCAAAATCACTCTCATCAAGCACACTTACACTGTTACGGTAAAATACTAATTCCTTGTGTCCAGGAGCCACTCCAAACTTGCTGTTCCACATGTGACAGGTAGCACATCACATTAGGAAAATCTGCAGTGCTGACATCACTAAGAATTGATGCGATCCTGTTGCCTATGAGACATGCAACCTGAAAAGGCAAAAATAACTATTATAAAATTATATTTTAATCAGATTTTAAAAATAATTTTAACAAAACGTTTTATTTCAAAATATCAAATATTATTACAATTATTGAATTTTTTTATGTTTATTGTTTATAAAACATAATAATTTAAAATTATCATTTGAACATGTTGAATATTAATTACTAAAGTTGTTAAAAACTTAAACCTAATAATTGTTTAAAAATAATATATAGACAGTATACACAGCACAGCAATTAGGTGAGGTTGTTTTACTTAGTTTTTCAGAAAACAAAAGTATATCTTGGAGGAATATATCTTTATTTACTTACAACATTGTAATAAATGTATTAACCTTTCATTCATGGATGGGGCTGTATGCCATTTTTTTGATTAAACAATGTAATGTTTGACCTTGCTTATTTTACTCAGTGACTAAAATACATTTATCTAATTAATAACAAATAATACAATGAACAAGTAGTAGCATAAACTATTGAATATAAACAATATAAATAACATAATTATTTCCATAATATTAAAAAGTAACTGCTGTAAATTCAACAAAAAACCATCTATAAATAGTTGAATATTGCAAACCACTCAATCACACAATCGGTAACAATTGCAAAGGCCTTTTGGCTGACAGCAAAAACCTAGACTGGTGAAGATATCACATGAACACAAAGATTTCTGAACATGAAACCAATGTCCTTTATGAACAACAATACATGCGATACTGTCATCTTCCTGAAACAAAATAATTATATATGGGTATTTTTCCATAAAAAGGGAATTAGTGAAGATGCTGTAACAGTTACATAATCAGATACATATTAGCTAATGTAGTTATGCATATATAATTAATGTAATAATGCATATTAGATAATAGTTACATATAAGCTACATTAAATTACTGTTAAAGTAAATGAGAGGAAATCTCATTTTTTAAATGACTACTCACTACATAATAGTAGTAACTTTAGTTAACTGTATTATTAGAAAATATAAATAATTCGCCATATTAAAATAAAAAATAAAGTCCGCAAAACTGCACATTTTAGAATCTGAGATCCAAAAATAATGCTCATAAATTATAAGCCAACAACAGATAAACATTCCATACAACTCTGCAAAGTTTACTCTACCTTAACTATCATAAAGTATAGTGACTCTTTAAATTGTTTGAAATATTCATATATTATCATATTTTATATTACCATCATGTCTATATATATACATATCTGTTAAAAATTGAACTAAGCAGTAATTTTGTGTCTTAAAGTTTATAAATTTATTTAATATAACATTATTTTACTTCTTATTTATAATTGTTACAAAATTATGTTCCACAAATACGTTGGACAATATTAACTAAGAATGTAGTTCACCTAATTTGATATGTATAACAATAATCTCACCGGAACATAGTTCCCCAATTTGCTAAAATGTAGCTGCTGTTTCCCATTGCATAGGGAGACATTTTACCAGCCAATGGCAACAACTCCTGGGACAAGTTTTGTTTCATTTTCAGGTTCACATCAAATAGTATGTGTTCCTGCTGCGAGCTTCACACCTTAATACAGTGAAAAGTACAATATTATGTTATAGATAATGTATGTGCCATGTAGCAGTTGACTTACCAATGAAAGGTCTAGCCACCATACAACCATTTGCAGAAGTGAACAAATTCGGTTTTTGATAACTTTCTTGATAGTCGAATGATACCTAATTAAATGAGAAAATGTAAATATGAAATATATGTATTAACAAATATTAGTATAATCACAGCTTGCATATTGAATTTGCTTTGAATATATTTATTTTGAGAAAACAATGTATGATAATCGATCAATAAATAATCATTTTAATTTCATTGCAATACCTAATTAGAAAGTGTTTATATAATAATAAAATAAACACTTTAAATGTATCCTCAAACTATTGAATTTACATTAGTTCAATTCAATGTAATTTAATTATTTTAGTAATAATTAAATTGCAAAATATATTTATTTTACAAATACTACTTATTATATAGATAACTTGTTTTTCTAAGCATTATTTGAAATAAACAATATTATTTTTATTAATAAGAAAATATAATTTTAAATATTTTACATACCATGTACTTATTTAATAATTTGTGTACTATAGGTATTTAGAATGCACATTCATATAATATGTATACTATTACCTCTAAAAGGATATTAGCAATGTTTATACAAAACCAATATATTCTCTCACTTAAGCCATTAATAACGACCAGCATTAGGTATTATAATATTTTAGCAATATGTCAAAAGCATGTCTTTCATCAATTGTAATAAATGTTGGTTGCATCCATGCTTTATTTACCTATTCTATCATATACAAACGTTAATAAACGTTAATACTTTAACTATACTGCAGCAACTTGTAAAGTATATTATTATTACACTACTGGATGTGTGTTTATAAATAAAATAATTATATAAACAATGCCTGGTTTTGAATATTATATACCAAACCAAAAACCATTATAAATAATTTTGTAGAAAGACATACAATACTTATGTGCACAAAACTACCAAATTCACTAAAAAAATCATAGTGGTCCTTGTTGGTGACTTAAACACATCTACAAACAAGAATTAACAAGATAGTTTGTATATTATTTGTAACTATTGGAAGCAATATCTAGAGTTAACTTTTAATACAAGTATTGACCAGTTCATGTATTATTACTACAGTAGAAGCCGCTTAATAAAATCAGGTTGGTCCCACCCCATTTGATTTTAATAAACGGCTGATTTTTATAACCGAAATTTTTCAAAAAGTTAAAACAAAAAAATCCTAATTATGTACATATGTATTTTTGAAGCAGTAAAATATGAATACAGAACTAGCTACACAAATGTAATGTTCACTATGTATATATGTATGTACTACGAGTATGATTCAGTTACAGTCCAAAAAATGTGTCAATGGTACTCTGTGTGAGTGTCTCATTTAGAGTTTTCTCAAAAGTCCTCTTGAATTGTCTGAATAAATCAGGATTGAAATTCTTTGAACAAAGACCACGGCATAGTATTGACATAGCATTCACCATCTCCCAGTTTGTAGGAACTGCCTCTTCTTCCTCATCACTCTGATCACTGTAACACCTTGTTCATAACGGACTCTCTGAAGATTGGCAAGAACCTCAGCAACAATGGCTTAAATGTACAGAAAATCAGCAGTCAACACAGTAGTCAGTACAGCAGTCAATTAAATGTAGGTAAGCTTCTTTAGGTAAAAGCTTAACTGCATACATACATAATAGGTGGTGTCTGCCTCCACAATAGACAATTGATGCCTAAAAATAAGGCATGTATTTAATGTGATTAATTTTTATAAACAAAGGATGTGATTTTATAAAGCAATATTTGGTTCCAGCCATTTTGATTGTTATATATGGCTGATTTTATTAAATATGATTTTATTAAGTGGCTTCCACTGTATTATAATTATTATAACTACTAAATTAAATTTATTATAATTTAACTATTAATTAAAAGTTCCTTATTAATTTAAAATTAAAATGTATATTACTGTTTAATAATAAAACAGCTTAAAATATGATTAAGTAATAAATTATTTTAATATTTAATAAATAATATGTATGTTATGTAAATCACACTCACAGTATTAATAATATATAAATTATAATATTATATAAGTATTTATGATATATAAAATGTTTAGTAAAAGTATTTTTTATTCATTTTTTTATAAAAGTATAAACAATTTTTAAATATTATGAATATATATTATATAATATAAAAGAAAAATATGAATAATTATATAATGCTATAAACTAACATATATTTTAATTTTATAATAAATATAATATATTAATTAAAAAACATGTACTTTTAGTTTAGTATATGTTTAATAATATATAAATAATATAATATATAATTATTTTATAATAAATAGTATTATAAACTTATCAAGGAATTATTATTGAAGTGTATTATAAGTTATAGTCATAAGACTTTTGTTTTTAAACAAATGTTTTATAGATATGATTTAAATATTGTCAGTCTATGCTAGTAGGGGTATAAAAAGAAAAGCAAAAAAATGCATAATAATATATATTATACTGAATTTAGTAAGTGATCCACTGCAGAAAAAACATTGATACAATATATTTTTCATAAATTCAGCATGGTCATAGTTATAGACATTGTGTACTAATTTTAATATAAAAATGTAATATATATAGCAATTCATTATAACTTTTGGAACTCAATTATCTTGCCTAGCAATAGAATAAATAAAATTTTGATAAGGAGAATGGCTTATATAGCCACATGTCATATAATAGTAGGCCAGGTGTCATGCAGTACAATAATTAAAAAAGATAATTCGTTTTAGTATTTTTTTAATGACGGTCACATTAAAGATTGTATCTACAACGTTAATATATTGGTAGTGTATTTTGTGTCATAATTTTCCTAATCATTTACCTAACATTGTTATATTTACTGTCGTTGATATTAACAAGCAATCTCTGCAATCAAATCAACTCTCGCGGTGTCAACAAATCAAGCATCAAAGTCTTTTCGTGGTTTAAATTGAAACGATAAAACTCTAATTTTCTAAATTTGTATTAGAAACTTTAATATGAATACATTTTTTGTGTAATCTTTTTGACAAATAAGTTATCGTTTATAAAACATTTATTATACATTAATTAAACAATTATGTGAACCAACAGTTTTTATTTTTTTAGTTTTCATATTGTATTAGTTATTATTATTAGTGTGTTTCACGTTTTATTGAAAATGCAGAGTATAGACGTTTCGGTTATAATATTATAGTTTCCTCAGTATACTCACACACTAAAATATTTTCAGATTATATGTTACTATATATAGATATACGTACGTGTGTTTAAAAAAATAACAATGCCAAAGATATGTTGGTATTGGCGAAGGCTTTGCGGAAATCGACAAACGTCTCCACAAGTGGACATGCATATATAGCATATTACTCTTCGATGATAATACTATGCGTAATACAACACTTTGTTCAGTAGTGGAACAACCAGGGAGGAAACCGCATTAATAGGCTGATAGTCGTGTGACGATCTGTGGTAAGATACGGTTTAACATTATGCGATTGGATATGTTCACATCAACGAGATGCCAAATTGGTTATCAAGAGCTGTCGATGAACCCTTTTTGGGAAGCGATACTATCTCCGAGTGGAGCCATTAAGAGTATGATATGCTGCAGTGGATTGAAGAGTGGGCTCTAATGACTTTCAGGATATCCTATGGAAGAGCTTGCGTAGAGCTTGGACAGGCACATTGTACGGGCCGGCTGCAAGCCCCATTTGATCAAGCTTGAGAGGACGCGAATATAACTTTATTTATCTTGATTGGTCCAGAGTCGAACTCTGCTACGTTGTTGTCGTATTCGGGACTCGGGGATTCTGGGTGTGCGGGAAAACCATTCAGAATAAGGCCTACTGCGATAGTGTGTTGTTCCTGGAAGCTCTTTCCGCCCATATAGCGCGATTGCTCATTCGCCAACATTGTTGGGAGAGACCGTGTGTGTTTGCGTGAACTAGGTTTGTAGTCAGGCTATGAATTTCGGATTCAGATGAAATTGTGTGGACTTCCTGGAGTATGGCTTCAGCGTCGTGAGTCAGAATACTTCCTTAAACATATAATGCGGAGATGCGTTGTAATAGATATATGTACTATTACATTATTATTATTACCACTATAAACCAATATGGCGGGTTAGAGAGTCCACAACACTCGCCATGTGTTGCGAGGGAGACGCGGAAATAGGGAGCTAGCAAATGAGTTGTGAAGAAAACAAATACTGTTCATTTATAAAATATAAATTTAAAACAATTAACAGTTAGTTACAGGAACCCTAGTTAAAAGGGGATCTCACACGAAATGAATTTGTCTGCAAAAGAGAACACTATATAATAAAATAAACTACAAAGACTAATAAAGACTATATACTATAAGACAACTATACGAGTTGTTGATTCTAGCTCCGTCATGCTGATTGTCATACAGAGAAGCCATAATTTTATACTAAAGGTCTTACTATTTTATAGATATTTATGTGAAAATCTCTTAAAAATTCAATAAAATGTCTAATTTAAAGGATTATTCGTGGGATTGTTTATACGATAATGACGATATCGCTGGTATCTGTTAGGTCTGCACTTAGGCTTTATCGTAGTTATTTTAGTTAGATTGCGTTCTCCAAGAACTTTTTATGATAACTATTTTTTAAGAAGCGCTAAAGAACTAAGTTTGTGGAATATTTCCTGTTCACTTGTTTAGTTGACCGGTTAGCCGATCTCCGGAGTTCTCCAATCACAAGAGCTTTCTTAGTAAAAAGAGGCCCATTCGAAGTCTATTAACTGATAGTGATCGTGTCACTGTGAATAAGTCTGAAGTGAGGCGGAATTAAAGTCTTCTTTCTTCGATTAGGTAATTATCTCTCAGTCCAGAAAATCTAGGAATCCCTGGTCATTAGGTATATCAAGTATCAACTTTGTGTAGCTATTTACGTTTTGAGCAATTTTGAGGATTTTGTCAGAGATATTCTTATTAGTAGAGAGTACACAGATGTGATCAATATACCATTTCCAGTGTATTTGATGATCAATCTTAGAGATGATTCTCCTTTCCAAACTATCTATGTATTTAATTGCCACCTGGGCGCAAGAGGATTCTCCATAGAAAGAACATTTATCAATATTGATAGATATTGCGAATTGCATTATATTGTATTATATATCCAGATTAACAGATGCACATATGTCGATATAGAATGCGCATATTTTTGTATACCTGTGTCATAAATTAAGGTTAATTGTCTATTAAAGTCATTGATGTATTTTTTGTACATATAACGTCAGAGAATAAAACAAAGAAGAACATAATAAATATACTATAGTAGTAGTATAGAAGGATGCGCTCTAGATCACCCCCCCTCCGCCCACGCATTTTTTTTGATGACTCACCCCCCCCCCCCGTGACCTTGATGACTCATTTCTAAAAATAGATTATGACTCACCCCCCGTGACCTTGACGAACTCGTGTT
>JAUZND010007565.1:0-30683 GCA_034780555.1 Coelogynopora nodosa | reverse complement strand
TCACCGATATGTTTGTGTCATAAATAAAGCCACTATTATTATTATTATTATTATTATTATTATTATTATTATTATTATTTAAACGTACAGTTACATTTCTATGTACAAATACTTTATCATTTATTTAATTTTTAATTAAATTAAATTATAAATAATTATTTAATAATGTACAACATTGAAAAGTAAAAGTGCCTCGCAGTTCTAGAAAGGTAAGGCACATCTTTGAGGTCATGATAAAACGAGACTTAAGATAAATCTATATATCAGTTTGTTACAAAGTTTGTTAGAGGATTAAGTTAACAATTAGACTATTTAAATGAAGATAAAAATATCACCTACAAGGTAATTTGAATTGACGATCCAAAATAACTTGTTTAAAAATAGGACGAGCACTAGCGGGCCATGAATCTGTATTTGGCTTAGTTTATAAATTGTTATATAGATATATACGATACTTGTTCAAAGAATCGGTCAAAAAGTGGCAATATGTTGACAATTTGTATGTGCAAATGGAAGAAATCTCAAAATTCGGCTAGTTAAAGATGTTAATCGAAATCTGCGAATACCTTATTTTTTTAATATTCAGGTTACAATTTTTACACCAAAGATTTATCAGAACTTCGTCGGGTCTATTAGGCCTCACACTCACAACTTTAAAGAGGCAGATATGTTTGGTGGATCCCCATATGCTCGCAAGCTCATGTGGCAAGCTATATTTCAACGATTTTTAAATTTCGCTTTCTACTTAATTTAATTTTCTTATTTCAAACTATATTATAAATCTCATTTTGTAAATCTAAAATGTATTGACATGGCTTTTGACAAAACTTGATACAAACTTATATTAATTAGTGTGCTCTATTTCCTACATATATGTATGTATTACTTTTCGTATACTTTAGCTACACTATTTCAACATATTTCGTTTCAGGTTTATTTCTTTGGACTGTTTATAGAATTTTGTACATTCTGTTTGCACTGTCAGTATTTATGTTATACGAAAATACGAATGTCTATTGAAAACTGTTATACAATGTATATACAATAATGTATTTTTTATTGTTTTTACTTTTTTAATATATATATATCACACAATTAAATATGTACAGTAAACACTGTCATTATGTATTATACGTACATATTTTTTATGGTGTATTTGTAGCCTTTGTTTTGTTTGTACATTTTTATTATAAAGTTTACTTTTTACGTGTATTTCAACCTTTGTAATAATTGTTTAAAATTTGTTTCAAATAAAATTAATTTGCACATGTATTTTATTTGGTAAATGGTATATTCTATACTTTACGGTATGCATTTAAAATAACAAT
Source organism: Coelogynopora nodosa (assembly GCA_034780555.1). NCBI lineage: Eukaryota > Metazoa > Platyhelminthes > Proseriata > Coelogynoporidae > Coelogynopora > Coelogynopora nodosa. The sequence continues at coordinate 29,355 of JAUZND010007565.1, read as the reverse complement.
ATGTGCTCATATATAACATAATGGTTATTTGTAAAACTTAACTATATTGAGTAACATATTTATTAAGTTTTTTTTCAAAAATAAGTTACCGATGTCATATTAAAGAAAAGGTTGACTGGTATTTTGTTACAATTTTAATATATATACCAAAAAAAATATTTATTGTTATATTATAATAACAATGAAATTATTCGAAAAAATAGATAGAGATCCAAATAAAATCGCTAAACCTGTGTTTACAGAATGCAAAAAATTTACACTATTGTTAAAATAGAGTACAAGTTACAGGTTCTATAATATATATTTTTTAATAATATTAATTTATTATTAGTATTTATTCATTAATTTTTAATAATATTTAACATTATTCAAACAAATAATCAAAAACGTAGATTTAATCAGTCCTATAATTATTTGTACATAATCCAACAGGCCTAGTACTTGATCATATGAAAATTCATTCCTGTCAAACATGTGAAGTTATGGTTACAAATAAAATCATTAGTTGAAGAAAAAAACATAGATAAAAGATAAATGTAGTTAATTATGTGAAGATAATAATAATAATTCAAGTTATTTGTTATAGTTTGTTATTTTATTTATTTTATATATCTGAGTAGAGATTACTTGTGAAACATAAATAAATTAGTCAAAATAAATATCTTTACCAACAGAAACTAAGATATTATAAAAGTTGTTAGTATTTTTTATTTCATAGCAAACAGTATAAATTTATTATATTAAGTTATGTATAAATCAAGAATAGCTTTATTTTAGTAACAACAAACAGAACAAATTATTATTGTTATATTCCTTAAAAAAGGTTTGCCTATATAAAAAGTGACATAATTAAATTACTGATTTATTACAGCCAAATTATTGTGCATCAGAATATGCTTAACCGAATTACGAAGAACATTTCTTTATTCTATAACAAACAGTATTACGCCTTCGATCTGAATATTTTATAGACATGAAAAGTAGCCAAATAAGAGAGTTGATAATTATTGTTTGAAAGCGCTGTCTGTAGGTAAATGTGTATTCAGCGATAGAGATTAAAAATTATGTTAACATGAATTCTATAGAATAAGTGACAACTGTTAAATGATAATAACAGTGAAAAACTACATTTGATTTCCTTTCGAATCTTCTGTACGTAGTATAAATTGAATATTTAAAAATTGTTATGGTCGTTTTAAATTACAAATAATAGTAATCATGAGCATAACACATAAAAAAATTATATTGTTCTATTAAAATTATGTTACGTCCTAATGCAGCTTAAGTACAAGTGTTTGAGCATTAATAAATTATTTCAGGTACTGCGATTAAATAAATTAGTATCATTTATTTAAAATCAGTATAATTGACAAATATTCGTACATTTGAGTTTTTCAAACGCTTATATTTGGGTTATAATATATACGTATTTATTACTGTATCTGCTATTAATTAACATTTTTAAATTAATTAAATTATCGAAATTTAAATTAGAAACATAAACATACAATTTAATAGTCGAAAAAATGAATATAATATATAAATATTACTGATAAATCTGCTTAATAATACTGACATTTTTTACATTTAAAAATATTTTTAAAGTATTTAACCGTTAATTAAAATAAAATAAATAATCTATAATATAATATAACTGTTAGCAATAATACGTGTCGCTTTTTATTTGACGAATATAAATATAATCTATTTTGGGCTGTTATCTGTTTCGTCATTCGTCATTTAATGATACATCTGCCCCTCATTGTTATATTAATTTTAAGTTTTTTATCTCTTATTTATACTAATTATATCATAATCCATAACAACAAAAAACATTACAGGCATTTAATTGTATGAACAAAATTGAATAAAGCGGATAAAAATGGTCAATTAAATTTTAAAAAGTTAGAAATGCAGTAATGTCTATTTTTGACTTTGTTATTTTATTAAATTTATAGGAAACGAATGTCGTTGGATAAAATTGTATGTACATAATATATATACAAATATAATATACAAAATAAAAAATAAAAATATATATTACAACTCATACCGAAAAAATTCTCGAAAATCCGCAAACCGCAATTATGCCGGTTAACATTATTCATCATTAATTTAATGGTATTTTACAACTTTAGTATGTAGCCTGGGGAACTAATATATTCTTTAAAAATAGTATTTGGTTGTTTATAAAAAATAGAAAACACATATTACAAAACATATTATTATAATTTCGGAATTTGAAATGTCAGAGAAATATTTCATAACATTTTGTGTGAATTCCTCTCATTGGACATTATAATGAAAAAATTGTTTTAATTAATAGAATGGTCGTATAAATAAGTAGGCTAATTTTGATTTTAATAAATAATTAATAAAATGTATCGTGATAAACTATACTTCGAACTTCATAACAATTAATAAAATATGAAAATATATAAATTCTAAATAATATATAAAAAATTATGTTGTTGATTTTATTATAATTATAAATTCACTAGAAGTTCATTTTATTCTCATTAAAATAGTTGAATAAATTTAGCAGCATAAACAAACTAAGGTTCCGAATTATATATGCCAAAAAAAAGGGAAATTGGGTTAAATTGTTGTACAAATTGGCTAAATTGAGATATATTACATATTGTTATTTCTAAGATTACTTCGAGCACAAGGGATTATATTTAAAACTTTAGTCCTTCCAGTCCATTCATGAATGACACACACAGACTTTATATCTCTCTCTCTCACACACATTCTCCCACTCTCTCTATTTCTATATATATATATCACTTCCGGATTTTGACTTAACATCTCTTGAAAATAGCAGAGAATATAGCGAAGATTTTCCGATTTAATATGACACAATTTCACGGACGGAGTTCGACAGCATGACATAGGCGGACATTAATGACGCTAAGCCTAATCAATAGTACAGTATTGTAAATACCGTGCGTGTTAAAAAATGACAATTCTATTATATATATAGAACAAAAAACAATGTAAAAACATTTACACAGTTTTCTATATAGTAAGTCTATACTCCATTTATGCAGTAACATTTTATACTTTGTCGCCTTCAATTTCTGTCACTATTTCTATATTTTATTATTATTTTATGTTTATAGATATTTGAATGAACCATGTCTTTTAGGACACTTATTGGGCAAAATAATTTTCTAGATTTTTTCTCCAGAAAAAAGGCACAGGAGTAAAATATATTACTAAAACAAAATACGTACATATAACAAACATATATAGTTATAATAAAACCATAAAGGTAAAATAATTAGTTTTACTCATTCAATAAAATAAGTTTGAAATTTTAATATAATCGTATCAGTAGCATAACCTAATTTTTTATTACAATAATTTTAGGTGAAACGAAATTTAGCCTTTTTCTGTGAATAGCAATAATAGAAATGAGATTATGTGAAATAAAGTTTACAAGATAGGCACATTAATCTCTACCCCTATGCAGGTACCGTTGGTGGCATCATGACCTTTGACTTTTAATTAACATTGAGTTTTAATCTCCATGTTAATGCTTCTTCTGATCGCTTTGCTAGTCAATTTCTAGCGTCTTTTAAGCAATATCACTTTTTTCAGCATATTTGCGTCCCCACCCATAGCTCCGGTCATACTCTTCATCTTATTCTATCTAGACCTTATTATGACATTGTTAATAACTATTACGTGTATGATCTTAATATCACTGATCATTCATGTATTGTGTGTTATATTGTGTGTTTTGTGAAAAAAACTGTACCTTCTAAAACTGTATCGTTTCGTAAGTGGAAACGTGTTTCGTTAAATGACTTTAAAAATGACTTGGTTAGGTACGTCTGAGGAGTATACATCTTTTTATTTAGTAATTCTAACTATGCTGAATCTTTTACAGATTCCTTGAACCAGTGTTTATCATCTCTCGCCGATAAGCATGCTCATATCGTTACGAAAAGAATAATGCCCCTGCTTTCTCTAGTTTGGTATGATCGGAACATTTTTCTTTGAAAAAAACATCGTCGATTGGAAACAATCTGGCGTCGCACTAGAGACAGTATAGATCGCGAGATATTCGAAACTCAACGTAACTGTGTTACAACCCTCGAATTTCAAGCTAAGAAAACCTACTACACTGAACTGGTCATACAGAACTCCGACTCTCCAAATAACCTGTGGTCATCATTTAATACACTTCTTCAGTGTCATCCAGAAACTATTTTGCCCTCTTACGATTCACTTATGGAATGTGCTGAATCTATCTCCGAGTTGTTCATCACTAAGATTCACACTATACGATCTCAATTTGATCCTTCATGTGAAAGTCCACCAAATAATTTTCTCGAGGGTATTTACTTTCAAACTTTCACCATCGTTACTCCGGAGATAATTAAACGACTACTCCTGTTCCTACACAAGTGGTTAGAGACCTCCATGAACATTTTTCATCTCTTATTGCTAAAATAGCAAATGAATCGCTATCATCTGGAGTGTTACTACATCTCAGAAAAAGGCAGTTATCACCCCCATTATGAAAAAAGAGGGGCCTGGACAAAGAACAACTAAGAAACTACCGACCTGTGTCTTGCAGGACGTTTCTATCAAAACTTTTTGAACGACTTGTTGCACACGGAATCAACATAGTTTTGGCATTCAACTCTCCTCTTTCTCCAAACCAGTCAGCCTACACAGCCTTCAACAGAAACTGCTCTTTGACTGTTCCACAATTATCTAGCAGTTACTATCAACAATGGTAAGATATCGTGTGTAATCCTCATGAACTTCAGGGCAGCGTTCGACACTGTCGATCAGGCCATTATTCTCAACAGACTTGAGTACCGTTTTGCGCTGAAACTGTTCTAGACTGGTTTCGTTCGTATCTGAGGGGAAGAACCTAACCTGTCCGTATTAAACTCTACTTTTATGCCTCTAATCTGTGGAGTACCTCAAGGCTCTGTTTTGGGAACAATTCTATATTCGATGTACACGTCACCAATTTTTGACATTATCTTATCATACAACCTGTAGTGATACAATGATACCAAAGTATATATCTCGTTTACAAATGACAGCATCGATACAGACTTATCTACCCTGGAGACTTGCCTCTGCTACCTGTATGACTGGTTTAAAATGAACTAGCTGAAGTTAAACCCTAACAAGACAGAAACTTTAGTTTGCGGCACCTGCCAAAAACAATTTTCTGAATTTACACTCCTTTAATTTGTGCGGCCATCCTGTTACTCCAGCATCTTCTGTGAGGAGTTTGGGTGTCTTTTATGACTCTGCAATTTGGTTTAATATTCACATTTCCAATTTGTGCAAAAAGGTTTTTCTGTTTCTTTGCAACCTGTATCGTATTAGATCCTTCATTGATGAAGCGAGTTGTAAACCTGTCATTGATGCTTTTGTATTCTCTGTGCTAGACTACTGCAACTCCGTCTTTATTGGGTGTACAAAACAATCTCTCAAACGCCTTCAATGGATTCAGAACTGTTGCGTCTGGTTTGTCAACTGCCTACCGAAGTCTGCTCATATTTCTGAGTCACTTACTAGCCGTATTACATTGGTTACCAGTTCAACTGCGCATACAGTATAAGGTCGGCTATTGACGGCTACAAACTCAACTACGATTTCAATATTTTTAAGATCCTAAAATGCACCTCGCTTACATTAACCCATCTTTCAAATTGCCGCTTCTAGAGGTGATTTTACCCTAACAGATCCCATACTCCAGAATGGGCCTCCACGGGAGCTTTGTCAGATCTACGTATGATCTTTCTGTTTTCAAAAAGCACTTTAAAACTTACTTATTTCCTTCTAAATGTAATTGTCTGTCTCCTCTCTACTCCACGCACTCTGATAGTAATCCGTACTAATTTTGTGGCTAATTTATATTATTATTATTATTAACATTTGTATTCAAATTATTTTATTCACTACTTTATCAATTACTTTATTAACCTTTGTATATCAAATATTTCTTAAATATATTGAAATTGGTAAAACGAGATTGTTTTTAATAAAGTCAAATCAGATTTCTATGTGAAATTAGATATGGGATTAATATATATTTATTAATATTAATATTAATAATTATAAATAAATAAATAAAAATAATAGTAATAATAATAAAATAATAATATAATACGAATAATAATATAAATAAATAATAATAATAATTAATTTATATTTATTAATATAGGATTAATACATAGTAGGGTATGATTAATCTACTAAATAAGACAACCTATACGAAAAATGATGAACGATAATTGTAAACTATTTTAGTCCACACAAATAATATTTTCTCATTATCGATTATGTATTGCATTTATTAGAATCGATAATTATACACTAAACTTACACTTTTCGATTTCTAGATGTATATTAAATTTTGCGAATCATCTCATTTAACAATAAGAGTGAGTAAGTCCATTCGAAAACTATGTATGATGGTCGAAACCAGTTATCAATATTTTTTATAGTTTAAAATATTTTGTTTGTTATCGCTATATTTAATTTTGTTAAATTTTATCAATACGCTTAAAGTATAACGTTTTATCAACTTACCAATAAATACCGCCAATAACTGGGGTGAAATAGGACATTTGTAACTAATATAAACATTTTTACTTATTATAGATAATATAATTAATTCATAACGACTATTTTTATATAGTTGTATTTGCTTGTTTATTTTACTTTTTAGGTATTTTAAATTTAAAAAATATACTTGCAATTTGACTCACCCTTAAAATATATCTTTTTTTTACTATTTAGAATTTTTTCGCTACTTTCATTTTCATAAGTCTATCAATTATAAAAGAATTTTTATAAACCTTTTATAAACCTTTTAAACATTAATAAACCTTTATTATGTATGACACTGAAGAACTCAACGAAGTTGTAAATGACGTACAAAACAATGGTCTTTTATACAGAAAGGATTGTGCAAAAAACAGTATAGCAATAGACACTTTGTATCGACATTGGCCAACACTGTATTAGCTTTGAATTGGAGAGTATTCAGTATGCAAATTGGGGGTTTTCCATTGAATGGCTCAGATTCCCGACTTAGATGTCCCATGCTTTTGTAAAACCAAAGTTATAATCTGTGATATGGATTCCATAATACCTGTTTTAACCCTGGTACTCTATTGTTTTTACAAACTTAAACAACATTACTGTATAAATAGTGTGGTTTTAAGTTACGTTATGTTATAAATGTTGTAAATGACCTCAAAAACAGACTAAATTAAACAAATAACAGCTACCATCAACTAGCTTATCATGTATGACTATTAAATGATCGAATATAATTATACAAATAAATTAACAACTTAACAACATAACAACTTATAACATATTATATCATATTTAGAAACAAAATATTGTATGTGGTATGTCATTTATAAAAATGAAATATGAGCATATTGTAAACTTAACCGTTATAATCAAACAATAAAAATTGTATGTTTTAAAAAATAACAAAAAACAAATTGTTTCAACTGATTAAATCACAGAAAACTTCTATAATAGATTACTTCTAAAATGTTGTTATACTTTTGCTTAAAATATCAATATAATAAGGTATATTTTGCAAAGCGACGAGTCTCCTGATAATGCATATATCGTTTTATGAAAGCTACAATTCGTGTTAAATAAAGCCATGACTGCCATAATTGCACTATTTTATTAATCCGATATAACAATGGATCCCATTTACTTTTATTATATATTTTTATTTACTTATGTCACTTTTACTTTATAATGTACATAATTTGTCTGGTTTGCCTTGTTTTATTTATAATTAAATAATATGAATTCAATATTAATGTGAAACAATTATTTAAATTATGGAACATGTATGGTATGGTTGTACAGAAGAAAAACATATAAATATAACAATTTAAACATAATAATTTAGTATTTGACTATAAATTATATTTTTATGGTACATAGATATCAAAACAATACACACTTTTAACTCAGCAATTTAAAGTATAAATATGAAACCTTAACATATTATTTAAGTATATATTTAATACTTACTAACGACTTAATTATACGATTAGCAGAGCACAAAGTAAACGTTTCAATTGTATTTGATTTAGGGAGAATATTGGATTATTTTAGAATTTCTATAGTGATAATAAAATTATATTGCTAATTTTTTTAATTTTAAATCAATTATTATGCAAGTTTATAAATAAAAGTATGTTTCTATATACTAAATATCTTAATGTACAATATACAATAGTATTATATAATATACAAAATACACTAACAAAAATCATTTCCAGTGGGAAATAAAACGAATCGATACGACACGGATAATTTTAGTTGACGAGTTTATATTTAGATAAATAAAACTTAGCATATATTGTTTAATAAAACTGTTTTGTCTAACTTGTTGTAGAAATGTTTTGGATTTCAAAATCTATATTTTTAAGGAATAATTAAAAAATAATAAACTTTAAAAAAATTATTTAAACATATTTATTTTGGCAATATGCCCATGTCATTAATTTTTTACATTTTAATTTTATAATTATAGTCTTCCGTTGATATATATCATTAATACATGTATTGATTGCATTTAATAGTTTTTCATAGATTTTCCTGAGTATTCCACTTCCCACTCACCTCCACTTATTCCGAACCGCTCTAAGAATTGCATATAGTGTACATTAGTTATTATTTTAAATTAATTAAATACTAAATAAAATTATTTATAGGGAAAAAAATTAATTTTAACAATTGTTTAATCGAAAAAGAATTTTTTAATTTTTTAATCGATTCCAGTTAAAATCAGAAAGCTTTCTAAAAATTAATCTAAAGCTTAATTTTAATCTAAATCTTAATTTTGCTAAATCTTGCTAATTCTTTTCAAAATACTTGTCTAAATTTGAGTAATAAGTATAACATGTTTCTCACATTACCAACTTTTTCTTATCATACTCATTTATTTAACTCGGTTTCTGTCAAATACGTTCTTCAATTTAATTAAATATTAAAATAAAACTAAACATAATATTCCGAAGTTGTGTTGTAAATTTCTTTTAAAAAATCTTTATTTAAGAATGAGATTTATAATTAATTATTATAAATTATTATAAATTTATAAAGCGACCATTTAAGAATATTTAGCGTCTTTTTTAATACTAAATCGAATATTAAAATGATATCAAAATTGACAGATAGTATTGATTTATTGATTTAACAATTATTATTCAAATCGAATTAAAAGGCGGATTAAAATAATTAGGCTATATAGGCAGGACTATGTTTGGATTTCCAAACTTTCAATCAATCAAATAGAAGATAGTTAGTGACACTATGGAAACACTGGAACAAGACATTTTAAAAAAAAAATTAATAAAAAAATGTAAAAAATAATATTCAGATTTGAAAATATTGATTTTGTTAAAATAATTTCCCTTATAGTATAAAAATAAATGTAAGTTGTGTAGTTCAATTTTGCCGTAAATTTCAATTCTAACATTATTTGATAGGATAATTTCAGTTTTTACACTATGAGAATAGGAATTCCTGTATAATACGAACATAATATTCATACGCAAACTATGTAGAATAGGACGTTAAACTTCTGATTTTTTGCAAATTTATACATTACTGTTTGATAAGCAGTTGTACACAGTTAATATTTAATAAATGTACAGCAACTTTAAAAAAATGTAGATCATCTAAATAGTTCACGAAATTATATCGACCAAGATAATTAAGTCGTTTTCATAAGTTAATCTCGCGTAATAATGTGACACATATACTCATTTGAGACAGTAGCCTATACTGACTTGTCTTGCCTTTAGGGAACGATTCTAAATTTAATATAAAATTTACTTGTGAAAAAAACTAATTAATTTCCTACAGAACGTATTTTTTCAAAAATTGCCTATTAGAACACTTTGAGAAAAGTATATGACACCTTCATTGAATTCAATTACTTGAATAAATTAAATATTCACGGGTGGTTTTCAATAGAAGACATCAGTAGAAGTTTGCGCGTTTTATCCAAAATAATATTTCATATTTTCAAGTCATCAGATAGCCATAATTGACAAATGTACATTATACAAGTCAATATGTTGAAATATTTTTTTTGTTTTTAAAATGTACTTTTTCTTTTATTTTTCTTTTCTGTTGATGTACTTCGTACGGTTTTCATTTCAGTTTTTCTTTTCTTTTCTTTTCTGTTGATGTACTTTTACACTTTTCATTTTGGTTTTTATTTTGTTTTCCTTGTATTCTATTCTATTCTATCATGGTATATTATTCAACATCTTTCAATAACTATTTTCTTTAATTTTTAAATATTAAAACTGTTTCTAAGGATATGAACTAAAACTTGTTTTCAACCTTATTTATTTTTTGTTACTTGGGTAATTTTCAAAGGTTTTAACGGGAAAATGTGTTATATTATTCTCATAAATTTAAAATTATTTTACTAATCAAAAAAGCTTGCCAACAATTTACACGGATTGCTTTAATAAAAAATATTACCTCCTGAATATTTTAATTTGTATATAATTTAAAGATCAAAACATAAGAATTTTAAACTATTTAATCTTCGATATTAAATGACACTAGATTTGTTTAAAGTGTAACAAAATATATCTTAGAAACCGGTTCTCGTCGGAATATTCTGTCGTTAATGATCTCGAAAAGTAATCTAATATTGAGCAATGCATGTAATACACACACTTAATAAAATACTATCCCTGTCCCCTGACTATTTCAGAATTTCTCATTCATATATAAAAAACTGTTACAATAATGTAATAGCGCTCATGCAAAGTATAGTATGGATAATCAATTTGGACATTGGTGTTTAGTATGCTATAACCATATATGGAACAGATATACGAACTCGCGTGGCTTGTTTCATCCAAAAAAATCAGTTTAAAAATAAACTATAAGTTGCAGCAAGTTGAGTCGGGAAGTATAATGGTTGCCTTCCTCCATCTCAATTAAATTTAATTATAAAAATGCTGATATAATTAAATTAGTAATTATTACAATATGTATAATATATGTGTGTGTATCTTCATCTTCGTACAATTTTTGAAAAAAAACTGTTTGATTATTTGATTGGTGGATTTTCTATTTTATTTGTTATATTTTCTTATTGATCTGTTTGATCTGTTTGATTGATTTAGTCGATTTTCTATATTTTATTTTATCCATTTCATTTTTTTTCTATTTTATAAAAGTGCCGGTCTTGATCACACATATAAAAACAAAAACAAAAGTATATAGTTATTAATGTTTACGAATTGTGCTAATGTTATTTATATAATATGTCAATTTATTGGTTAGTAAAATTAATAAAAAAGTTATTAATTTTAGAAAGCAAATTTCTAACTAAATTTTAACAGTAATAAAATAAAACATGAATTTTACATGTCAAATAAGTAATTACGGGGATTAATGAGCTTATAGAAGAGTTGATGATTTGATGAGTAATTGAATTGAATAGTTAATTAGATTATATGAATTTGAGGTATAGTAAGTTGGGTTTATGACTCAGTGAGTTTTTGATTTATGAGTTTGATCTGGATAGGTTTCAAGTTGGTATTTTGATTAAATTTCTGAGGTTATGAATCGGATTAATAAGTTGAATATTAGTTGCGTGCAAACAAATGCTTGCTGGATCCCAATGAAACTGTAATTATATATATTTATATAATAAATATTTTGAGAACAACATTGAAAATATTTTGTATTCGAAAACATTGTTCTGTTATTGTCCACTCGATCCATTTTTTATATCAATCTGAATGAACAACGACATGTTTATGTGATATTCTTTAACACTATTTTGTGCATTACAAAAACTATCGATATGTCGATACAAAAACTATGATAGTAATAAATATTTAATTGAGAAAGAGCACAATTTGTTTATCTTTTCATACTTTCTATATTTTATCACTAACGTTTAATTAATACATATTAAAAGTAAATTAAATTAAATTATAATAACTACATAAGAGTTATCATGTATTTTATTCAATAACGTTTTGTTCAAACATTTCGATTTCTAATCATAAATCATTTCTTATCGTTTTCTGCAATATTATATAATATTGATATTTATTTGACCAAAGTTTAATGTTATTACGAGATAAACTAAATATATTTTATTACATAGAATTGTTTTAATTCTAAGAGGAACGAAAACGCTTATTATATTAATTTATTCAAATTCGAGTTTATGAAGTAGGTAGAAGAGTACAACATTTTAATATTTTAAATTATACAGCTTTTATATTTTTCTCATTTTTTCGGAATAATGTTAGAATTAATAATAACTTTTTTTCTAATCTTATTTGATATTACAATATTAAAATATAGTATTTTTATTACTTATAAAAGTATTTTATTTTTAAAGGTAAAAACATTATATAAGTTGTCAATAGTGTCCTGACGTCTTTTATAAAATTCACTCATAAATGATTAAAAATATTTAAATTTTGTTCGATTTGTCACGTTTCATTACTAAGCAAATAAAAAAGATAATCATGCCAAATATATACACAATATAATTTAACCATAAAACAAACCATTACTATTTTTACACATATTACGTACAAAATGTATGTTTATCAAATGTTACAAAATCAAATTTAAAAATTAAATATGTAAAAAATTTATGAAAGTCACATATTTTTTAATTTTAACATATAATTATCTCGTGTATAATTTTTAAGAATTTCTGTTTTAAAGTCCCCATTTTTATTAATAAAGCAAATCTTCATTTTAAATATACTGTGAAACATTCATAATTTTTCCATATATATTTATTGGTAGAGTATCCTCGTATCCCGTAGTTATAGTGAATTGTGTAATGGCAGATCTAACATAAAGTGGTAAATCAAAATGTTCTATATATGTTTTAGAGACATTTATGATAAGTTGTGATGCAATCGGATTTGCACAACACACCACAAATATTTTCACATGAATGGAGTTCTTTTTTTGCCAATAGTTTACATGATAAACATGTTGACCTCATTGTAGCAAATTATGACAGTGTGTCTATTGTATATATAATCAATATATATCTATAAGGTTGACCGCATAACCAGATTGCCTTGATTGGTTCTCAGACGATTGAAAAACAAGATAAAAAATAAATTTACATTTTGAAAAAACGGTTGATATATTATTCTTTAACACTCAACTGTCGTAGGGGACCGACTTGGAATTAACTCTCGTTAGGCCAACAACAGTCAATGATTATAATAGACTGTTATATCTAGACAAAATTAGATCAGATAATAAGCAGTAAATACAGGAATCTACCTAACCTTTAAAAATAGACGCGCGCATGTTGACAAGCACAATAAAAGAAATGATGTCAAAAAAATATTGATGTAAAGTATAAAGTAAAGTCAGGCGTATATTTAGAGAATGAATAGGAATTATCCATATCTTATAAATAAATCCTTAATATATTAATCGTTAAATGAAATGATATTTTCAGCTGTTACTGGTTTAGTAAATGGTAACATATCAATAGATACATATTTTACCAATTGAGTTACCCCATGGAATAATTCATAATTTCACTTCTGTATTTCCCACACAAGTATATAAGATATTCCGTATTTTTAATGCTTGGATGATTAATGTAAACAGTCGACAGAAAATGAATTATTGTAAGTGCGCATGCTCTTGGTAATTACAGGGAATTTTTTTTACCGAATTTTGGGAATAAACTAATTATTAGACACCTTATAGGTTTTCCAATATAAACAAGATCGAAAAAGTGTAAACTTTCGCCAAATATACAGGCACTATTTTGTTAATTTTAGAGGATTGTTGTTTTTAACATTGTGGTATTTTACTACTTTTATTCAAAGCAAAGATCAACGGTTTCAATTTTGTTAAATAAATATTCTATATTAATAAAGTTAGAAAATATAAGTTTTTATTCAGACTAAATACAATTTTCAATCGAATTAATAACATAATTAGTCCAACAATTCTCTAATCAAATGATTGACCTATACAAAGATATGTTTAATGATTTGCCTCTAATGAAATACTGAACAATTATTTTTTGAAAATTTATAAATAGGCTACAAATTACGGTTTCTAAACTTAGAAAGAATAGGTTAAAAAGTTTCAAAACTATATCAATTTACCCATATTATTTACCTAACGTATATAATAAGTACATACTTTGCAACAAAACTCAGAATAAAACGCGTTAATGGATAAATCGATAAAAGCTTATTTTTACAATTCTCTGCATCTTCATTGTTGTTAATAATCCATTTTTATTCTAAGTTAAATTATATTTGTACTCGACTTCGCTGATTTAATTTAGTTAATTATCCTTCAAAAGCATTTCATTCTGATTTTTATATACAATAAAGCAGCCAAAGGAAAAACGGAAGGACGTAATTAAGCTTATATTGCATACAACTGTGTTGCTTAAAATATATGTGTTTTCAATCATCAAACAAGCTAGTTGTATCTATTTATATTTTTTAATAGTTTAATAGTTTCAAGGATATTAAAATATTTTTTCTGACGTATACAACATTTTCCACACATTCACACAAATACACATTGGAAAAAAATATCATTGTGCAGAAATTTACTTGATAGGCTATCAACATGTAGGTATTGACTAAACTAATATATCTGACCTATTTTCTTAGCTATGACTTATTTTCTAACTCACAGTGTATTGAAAATAACTTTATGTGTTATGAAAATACATAACCTAGATGTTTGCATAGGATTGTTACATATGTCATAAAGATACAAAAAATGTCAAAACAATGTAAATGTATCGTAATATTCTTACATTGGCACTATTTTTTATAAATATTTTAATAAATAGATCAATTTTTATTTTTTATTTTCTGATATAATTTATCTTTAAATTGTCAATAATGACTTTGTGCAAACCATAAATAATGCTTTTAAATTATTCAGTCCTACATTGACCAACTGTGTAATAATTCATTTTTGTTATTATATGTAATAATGTTAAACTAACGTGTAGGTCTGATTTCCTTTAATAAAAATTATAAATGCTAAATAAGGGCATCAGATGATTACGCATAAAGTATATTCCTTTGTTCTACAGTGCATATATACAGAATTCTTCTGCAATTCTCAGTACAGAAAATTTAAACAATTTATAAGTCAATACCTATGATCGATTATGAAACAAATTCAAAATGTAATGAGACTAAAATTTCCACAAACAGTGTTTGCAATTTCAAAATATATTTAGATGATACGAATTCAAAAATTTAAGAGTTAAAATTGAAGCTACAAAATCATAATTTTTTTAATTAACAAAAATGTTCTACCAACTTTATTTTACAATTGCTAATTGCTTCTAGTAATCTGAATACAAAAACATTACAATTTCAACATTTCAGCAGTGGGTTTTTGAAAAATTTGATAGAATTGATTTTTCTATTATATTATCCATATGCATATTGAAAAATTAAATCATATAGATTTACTACAAAGACTATCTTTGAAATATTGTCAATTTCAATGTCTTTAAATACCGTTTATACAATATAATTAGTAACAGCAAATATATTTGACAAAATATTTCTTCTTCATTTTCAAGATAATATTATTGATTTTTCAAATTTATTCAAAAGTATTAAAAATGTCTTATATTATCGATTTTTAAGGGAACACACATTTACATCTTTGCATTTTCTGATTAATTCTAGTAGTATACTGGATTGAAGATTTTTTAAATATGGATATAAATATAGTCATTTAAATATTAACATTTTAACATTTTTGATTCCTGAATACCAGAAATTATTTTAAAAAATTAAAATATTTGGTAGAGAATTTTTATATTTTTCGTGAAAGTAATTATTAAGTGGCAATGTGCCTATATGGAAATAGATTAAATCAATAATATCGTTTTTTTAAATTTGTTATTAAACGATTTAAACTGTTACCTTTTCTGGTTTCAGAATATAAGCTGTAACTATATTTTTTGTCAATCAGTGGCATTTGAATTAGTTTCATTATCGATCATAAAATAGTGACATAGAAATTGCCAAGAAAACTAAATCGCGTTATAAATATATTTTACAATCACTGGCGCATATTTTTAAGCCTGCTGAGTGTAACATCTTTGAAGTGATAACTTTACAAATAGGTTCCTTATATCGAATTTTTGTTTCATCATTATTCGTATTTTCATATGTATAGTTTGTGCTTGTTCTCTATACCGTATGTAGTTTTATTTATAATCTTCGCAATTCTACGTTTTGAACAATGATTCGTAATGCTAAATTTGAATCAGGATATATTAAACTGCAATGCAGTTATGTTACTTGTTCATTAAAATTTTGCAAATTCCACTTGTATTTTTATTAGTAAAGTAATTGAAAAGTAATGTTATTAAAACTCAAATTTCTAACCTATTATTCTATACTGGTTGTAAAAATTTAAAAAACCTTCGGTTATATTTATCTTTTTACTATATATATATATAGTGTTGTAGTTTTCTGTATTTCTGATTTCCAATTTCAATTTTTTAAAGATAATTATATTTATTTTTATTAAAATACAAGAACGAATTCTGTTTAAATAAAAAGTCAATCACCAACAGTTTCAAAAGTTACCGCTTACCATTTCCCAATCTGCGTCACATAAGTAACAAATTCCCAACAAAACTTTATAAATGTGTAAAATAATAATTGACAAACAATTAAAAACAGATTTTTAGTAAATCGCTTATATCGGAAGGATTAAGATATCATAGTCGTTATTTTAATTAAAATATTAGCTTACATTAAATTTGCATTTGTATACTATAAAAACAGACAATATAAGATCAACATAAAAATACAAAAATATCCTATACAAAACTTAGTTTAATCTTCATTTTCTGATTAATGAAAATATAATAAATTGACAAGTGGATTTTCTACTTTACTAACTAATGTATACTAACTAATGACCTATATAATATAAACTAAAAAAGGAAAAATTTATCAGAATGATTAGAAGGTCATAAATCATATATGAACCATAATCAGAATAGTATAGTAATATACAATCATTTATAATAGTTATTTTCAAAACTAACACTTACGTTAAAATAATTTGTAGACAGTCAACTTTCAATAGTAATATTAAATAGAAATTATAATTTTTACATTAAATAGCAAGATTTAAATGAAAAGTTATTAATGGTGTGAGTTTAAAAATGTACAACTAGTAAATTCTCCAGTATATAAACGTGCACGAACGTCTGAATATTTCTAAATAATAAAGCGTAATGATTTGTGCCCATTGATTGATTTTCACACACACTTGATCAATGTTTGTTAATTCGCAGGCATGAATATTTAAAATAATACAATTGGTCACAATTTCATAAACTAGTTTATCATTAAATCAATAGACACCGTTTTTTAAATAATAAGTTGACGTAACCAGTTTTGTTAATGATTAATATATAATTATTGCTAATTTTGATAAAATGATGCATTATACTTATTACGAATTTGACTAATGAAAAGTCAAATGTCCATAGTTGCATACCTAAAAGCCTGTTAAATTGAAGAAACTTTTAACCGAATTGATAATTTAAAAAAATGAAAATATCGTTTATTTTCTTACTGACCTTCCGCGTACAGCGGTTGACAGTCCTCTAATGCTTTTTTAGCCTCTGGCCTTTCTAAAAAAATTGTATTCCGGATTCTCTGGGCTTCAACCCTGTTTTCATTCCGCTTGCACTAATATAAAGCAACTTTAATGTACATTTTTTAAACAAAAAAATAGATTTCTATATTAGTAGCAAAAGTGAAAAGATTTTTCTTTTAGTGTAGAATAAATTGTTAAAATTGAAAAAAATATATAAGAAATAACACCTCAATAATAACACCTCATAATAAAACCTCAAACAAAACACAATGAATTCTTCCACGTTGTGTTTATTATATAAATGTAAAAAATATTACTAAAAAAACACATCACAGACAATATATTTCCAAAAATGGATACAGTTATTAAAAATGTCTTTAGTCACACGAAATGTTAGCCTTGCTATTTTTCCTTCGATTTTTTATTCTGTAAAATTCGTGACATAAAATTTTCAACAAATAATGTACATAGGAATACAATTAGAGTTATCTTAGGAGTATCCCAGTAAATGTTACGCAGTTGACAGGAGCATTTAAAATATTTTTTGAGTACGAACAATTAAGTCCTGTTTCCTATTCAATGTTGTTGCCGTAAACGTACACTGTACAGTTTCAATTATTTTTATTTAATTTATTTTAGCGTTAAGAGGATGCATTTCCACAATTTAGTGTTTTCCTACAACAAGTATCCAATAAAATGTTTCCTTCAGATATTTGATTTAAGCAATTAACATTATTTGTTAAGTATACTAAATAAACGATTAAAAAATAATAATTAATTAGCAAATATTTATTGATTTACTTTTACTTCCTCAGTTATTCACTTCACTATATATTTTGATCCTTGTGGTTATATATTTTAATGTGGCAATACTTGATTAATGTAATTATACATTTTAAAGACAGTGTCATTTAAATGTACATAATGTTCTATATCAACCATATAAATATTTCGGAAAACATAATTGTAAGCTACTAATAATGTACTTTCCTATACATATGACATTTACACTTGCTTATTGACGTTAGCGACTTGCGCCTTAAACTACACTAGGCCTACAACCATAATGTGTCAGTCTTCAACTAAAAGTTACACGTGATAGTATCATAATATATCTTTTTAATGTTTTAATTTCTATACTTTCATCAAGTGGTGTTACATTTCATTGTCAACTATTTCTATTTTGAAATATTTAAAACCTTCTCAAATTTTAAGGACGGAAAATGATCAGAAAACGTTGGTATAATAATGTTAAACAAATGAGTACTATCGCCTTGAAGCACTGAAAACACCAAACCATATTATGCCGAATGAGGATATATAATAAAAATTAAAAAATTAAATTAATTAATATGTCTTATTTAACATTTTTAATTTAACATTTATTTAATTTTAACATATTTAATATATAATTTAACTTAAAACGGTTATATTTATTCTAAAACGTATGTTTCGCACATACATTAAATTTTCTAAAAATATAATTTATTAAATTCCTTTATAGGATCCCACCACATATTAGCGTTTTTTTATACTGTATTACACTCTCATTAAGTATCGACAAGGCTCAAATATATTTTTTAAATATTTTAGTTTTCTAATACAAATTCATATGATTATTGATTGATCACTAATCATGGCGCATTCAGCGATTGTTGACGTTATACTGATATATAATGAAGGAAGCGTACATCAACCAAGCTCAGCATCACACTGTCAGTGTAGTTTCAAATATGGGGATGAAAAACAGGGATGAAACATATATATATATACAGTATTGGATAAAATCATTTTATCACAGTTTAAATATAAATGGTGACAAGTTAATATTAAATATAGATAATTCAATTTATTAAATGAATAACAATGTGTTCAAAATAATTATGATATATAATTTTTTAAATAATTTTACTATATGAAACATTTATCCTAAATCTATTTTATTTTTCAAATTATCACAAAATAATTAATATTTTTAACATTGTTAATTACATATTTATACAGTTTCAATTACTTTATTCTTTTCAATTGCTTTTACTGAAAAGTTTATGCAACTCGTGCTTAATTATTTTTAAACAAAAGCTAATTTAGTCTGATTTAGAAGAGAAATCCAAAAGTGTTCCTGTAAATAAATGTATTTAGGTGACTACGATGATGGTAACGTACAGTTCCTAAAAATATGTTTCAGTAAATTATTATTATTATTTTTTTTCAGCTGTCAATAAATCATGTCATCTTATTTGATTCCATTTTTAATAATTAACATAACAAATATTCAGTTGGATTTATTTAATCTGTAAATCTATAGAATAAAGTAAAAAATGAACGCACATTAATTCAAAACAACTGATAAATAAATATGTTTGCTTTGAAGTTTAATACCCTGTTTATTAGTTTAATTTAAAATTTGACATTTTTGTAATAAAAAAATCCATTCGGCTTATAAATTTTGTTTTAAAATATTGTATCTAACTTTTCTTAACATATTTTATCTCTCTGTATATATTGTATGTATGTAATTATGTAAGGCGTTATCTATGGGGTGTTTTCATTATAATCAAATTTATAAATATATATGTATATATATATATATATCAATAATTATGTATATTTTAGTTTCATATATATTATGATCAATAAATCTCACGTGAAAAGCCATGGTAATGGCTAAAACAGATTCCATCATAAGACATAATAAATTAAGTAAATCAGAGTTCCAGATTATCCTATGTTGGAATGGTTTAGTACCACATCTGCCTACGATCTGACTATATATTAACAAAACCGATGAAATTGTATCATACTTATGAAGGAGAACATGGTTGAATTCAACCATTATAGCTTACGATAATTTATCTATATATAAAAAGGCAACAAAAATGTTATCAGCATTAGGTTAATGAGCAAAGTACATTTGCATATAAACACACATCCGGAAGCCTCTTGACAATGTTATACCTTATTTATGATTCGATAAAATAATATATATTATAGCCTAAATAGTAATCGTAAGATTTTGATAAAACGAAAATAATATCGTCATTAAGATACCTCTTGTTTTTCGAATAATGTATCATAAAATGTGCAATGTTACCAATATAAAACACTTTTTTTTTAATAATATGTTCACTGTGTAGGCTACGTCGTTTTATTCAAATAAAAGGAATCCAAATAATTAAATTAACTGAACATCACAATAATTAATACAATTAAAATTATGATCAATAACAGAAAGATCTGAAATGATTATTCTTTATTCAATAAAGGTGTAACTTGTTTCCTTTAAATTAATTTCAGGTTCTGTTTGAGGTTAGTTTTAACCTGCGTTAAGCCTAATCTTTATTATTTTTTTATAATATTTATTAAATTTAATCTTGGGGTATTATTATTTACAATTACTCAAAATAATTTAATTTAGTCAAATTCACTTTAATATATTATTTTAATTAAAATTTATTTACTCTATACTCAAAATTACCATTGTTTCTATATGTTAGAAAATTTTCTTTTTCGAGCTCCACCGCTACATGTCTTGATTTTATTTTGCAATGAAGTATATATTTCTATGAAATATTACATTTTAATCAAATTTAATGTATGTAAATACTCTTAGATTTTTATTTTATCATTTCATTAGTCATTCTGCAGTTGATAAACTGGCGTGAATTATAAGTTATTTGAAACACTAAACAAAACAGTATTGAATGTAACTCCTTAAAAAAACCCACAATAGACATCACTTTTTTGAAATCTAATTTTAAACTTTGAAAGATTGCAGTTGCAAAGTAGAATGAAAATTAAGTCACATCAGAATATATTACAACGTAAGGCATTTTAAAGCATTGTATAGCTACCATTAAAATGTTGTTGAAAAAAGGTATAATATTGTCCAGTGCTCAGTAGTTGCCATTAAGCGGCCGAGGATCTATCCAAATAAAGACATCAGCAACTGAGTATCTGGGAAGCTGATATATTGTTCTCCTAATGCTAGACTATGATCTTCAGAGGGCTACAGATCTATAATTCAGCTCGAGGGGTTAATGTGCGATTATTGCTACCATGTACACTGACAATGTGGTTTGTTTTATTTAAGATGCAACAAATGTAATGCTAATAATATCGTTGTGTGCCCTTATTAAGTTTATAAAATTGCTCATTACTGGTTGGCACTTTTAGGACCTTCCTTTAAACAGGATGTAGTAATATATAGCAATAAGTCTAACAATACATTTGGAAACATATTTAGAAATGCTTTTAGAGTTAAAAAATTGGCTGTGCGAACGACATTTTTTTAAATTATGTATGTAAGTATCCAATTAATTAACTTCTCAAACAAATTTTTACATATAGCAAAAAACTATACCTTAATATAGGAAAGTGTCAAATATGCTCCTAGATTTGGACCTCAAAACGTTATCTTTTTTTAATTTGTCTGTCAAAGATAGTTCACTTTTTATTTATTATTTAAATATTTATAATGTTATATATATATATATATAAAATAAATGTTGTGAAACATTATATTATAAACAAATAACTTTTCCTAATAATCATAAAATTATATTCAAATATTTAAATTACTTCTTATATTTAAAATGCAAATATTTAAACAATTATTTAAATCTCTAAAATATTAAATAATGCCATAGAACTTTTTTTTTATATATAAAAAATGAAAGTTATAAATTTTAATTTGGTCAAGTATAATAAGGGGAGAATCTTGCACAGCCGTTATATGGACTCCTACATAACTAATAATATCCAAAAAACGAAGCGCCGAAGCAATAACTTTTAGTAGAGAATATGAATTTTAATTTTTTAATTAATTTATACGGTTGTTAAGCTTGGCTTTGGCGGAATCTTCGACTCATTAGTAAAGGGAACAATTGTATTTTACCGACGCTCGCGCTTGGAGGTCACAATAAATCCTTATATATATAGATTTTCAAATCAATTTTCCGTTTAACAGTTTTTTTTCTCCTCTCTGTTTTTTGCTACGCTTGTATTCCTTCACACCAGCATTTCTGAAAGGAAACAAGTATTCATGTAAACAGCGTAACCTGGAGGGTAAAGGTCACACTTTAATTTACAAAGATTATCCCTTGTGACGTTGATGATTTTCTATTTTTGGCATTTAAATTAAATTAATTTGTTTGACTATATTCTGATTAGATATATAAGCTATTAAAATATACTCACAGCATATTGTAAATAAATATTGGCCAATTCAAAATTGCAATTGTTTTGAATCGAATAAGTATATTCATTTGCAAATGCAGGTCACAAAAGTTTTGTTGAAGTTATTTTAATTATTTTTTTACAATATTTTTTTAATAAATAATTAATAGAATATTTTTATGAAATTATATAGAAAAAGTTGTGTTTGTAGAATATATAAATAATTGCAGAGATCAGATAATAGATGTTCTAAAAAGCATTTGTACGAATAAATATCCATTAAATCAGACCTAAATAAACAAAGAAAACACAATAAATCAGAGTATTTGTGGTACATAATGCAACAGGCCTAGATCATGATCAGAATGTAAGCGAGTGTAAATCAATTTTTCGTATAACTGTACCACATAGCATAAAACATAACTAAAAACAATGATGATAGAAAAGCATATAATATAATACATACATAATATCTGCAGTGTATTAATGTAGACAAATAACATTGTTCATATTTCAAAAAGAAGTGCGATAGTGAACCCTCTATTAGCCTTAATTATAAAATTCATTTAGAAAATTAATTTAAATTAAATTGACATATTAAGATTCTGCGTTTTGTATTTTTTTAATGTTTGACAGGTTTTCAGTATATACTTTTCAGATATTCTAACCAGTATTTTATTTTACATTTCGCAATCTTATATATAATATAAACATTATTTCAATACAAAATTTTGATTTAGTTCTAAACATTTAGTGCAACATTTAAAGAAACAAATATTTTGAACGTATCGAACAATGTTATAATATGAAAGGCTGTAGAACTTTTTTTCATGATATATGTTATCGCAGCTTACTACATACTGCATTCTTTTTTAACGAATACGTGCAACTAAGTATAGTGTTGTCATATTTATCACACCAGAGTTGTTCGGTAAAAATAAAGAAGACACATGAAACGACATAAGGATTAATTCGATTTTTTCAAAATCTACAACAAATACTTTTTTATAACGAAACAGTAAACATTTATATACGCATACACGATTTGTAAACCAATGCTTGTAGGATGATTTACCTTGAATTTATTATATATTGGATAAAAAATGATACTAATATATATAAACATTTTATATATAAGCATAAAATACGTTAGCAAGAAAGAATATTGTGGTAACTGCAGATAAAAAATTATAGTTCCGGAGAAATTGTCGTTTTCTCCAATCGATAATATTATATTCATATAGAACTCATAAAAGGATGTAAAACTCTTTTGAGCAAATAAAGGTAAAACAATTTCCATACTATATATGTAAAATATATTTGAGGCACTAAATAACATATAATTTCCCTCAATTAAATTATGAAGTCTTCTTTAGTAACTACAATCATTGTAAAAATTGAAATGGTTTCCTTAAAAAGCAGTGTATTTGACAACAATATAAGTATTTCACTACACATTTAACAAATGATAAAATTTAAAATCAAGACATGTAGGAAAATGTTATGTTAAGAAACTTGCGTTAAGTATTATATTAAGTTAAGTCTTATATTGGGTTAGGTATATTATGTTAAATTATGTGTTATGTTTAGTTAAGTATCAGGTTAAGTTAAGTATTATGTTAAAAAGGTAAAATATATTCTAAACACGAATTTGTGAAAATTAAACTGATCAAGTTTTTGTTATCAAATTTTACATTTCAATTAAAAAACTCTAATTTAGATAACAAAAACACATACTTTTTTTACTATACTACGATCATTAACAATAGTTGGAAATTTCAATATGTTCACAGAATGTAGTGCTATAAAGAAGGTTTAAAGCCATTTTTTCTAATGAAAATTGTTTTATAGCAAAAGGAGCTTTTACATAAATATCTTTGGATCTTTCAGAGTAGTGGTAACAAAGAAGAAAATAAAATTAAATATATTCTTTAATAATGAGCTACCATAAATAAAAATGTAAACTCTGTTTTAATTATAATATGTAGAAATAGAATATAATAATTTATTAAACAGTAACTTCAAAACTTCGTTAAGATTTCACAAAATTGTAAAAAAGAATATTGTGTGTCATAACTCCGATAACTATAATTATGGTAATAATTCAAGCATATATTTCTATCTTAAATGTGTTAATTATTGTTCGAACAATTATATTACCAGATTAAATATATATTTTAAAAAATTAAATAAATAATGACAAGTGTCCTCTGATACCCACCGTATATATAATAAGTTCCTGTAACATAACACAACCCTCAAGTTTAGCTTTCATAATTTATAATAATCATGTCGTTAAATATATTATTATGTAGTTTAATAATGTTAGGTAAATATAATATTATATGTGATGAAAAATTATATGTTTGTGTTAAGTTTATATCTTCTACATTTAAACTATGCTTATTAATGTGAAATATATAGTAATGTCACTAGTCCTACATAAAACCATTTTTCTTGTGCATTTTGCATTTGTGAGAAAATATTTTGAAATATGATCAAAAGGATCAAATTAAGTATTTTTTAATTGTGGTATAAAAATTAATTTATTTCTTATAAGCCATTGTTTATTGACTGCAATAATGTTAGTGTAGATTCAATTATTTATTATTAATTATTTTTTTAATAATTAATAAGTCAATTGAAATGATTGACAACAACATTCGTTAGCAATTTAGCAATGTGGGATGTCTTACTTATTAATAGAATTATTTATTTGATGATATTTACTATATGCATAATAGATATCAGAATTTGCCATTTGACCTCGGTGTATGATAAATTAAAACAAAATATATAAACACACTCGGTTATAATATAAATAAATATGAGATTTATTGTATTGCATTGTAAAATTGAATGTTTTAATCTTTATCTGTCAATCGTAATATGTATATATATATTCAGCCACAGTTACACTGGAATCAATTTGACCCCATTGTTTAACATGTAAATCAAAATTGTATATTTGATTACTTAAGTCATTGAGTAAACCCTTGCTTTATCTGATGTTTTACTTTACTTAATCCACATAGTAAACAGAGAATAATATATCAATTAACAACAACTACTACACGTGCATGGGACGTCACGAAACTTAACCCCCTTGAATCAACGAAAATTATGGCAGACACGCTGGGCATGACGTTTACAACACCCCAAGTTTTATATGCAGAAATGCACTGCACCATTTATTGTTTTGGTTGATCGTGTTCGTTACATACATTTTGTTACATTGATATCAGCAGAACAGAATTTGTAACTTACTACTCATGTGTAACCTTCACTTGACTTTCCATAATCGGTGTGATTTGTCCACTTCTTAGTGATCACCTTTTTAACCCAAATTGAAAATAAATATAGCTCTTTTTCAACAACAAAAAGCAGTCCATTGTGATTGTTCCCTTGACTTCTATTACCCACTATTTTATTGTTTATTAATTATCGATATTATATTTTTAAAAGACTTGACCTCATATTGACAAACTTTACACCGCTATATATATATTTATTTATTTCTAAAAATGTTGTTAACAAATGGACAATAGACCTCTGCAAACCATTTCTTTAAATTGTGTAAAAATTTACCAATAGTTTATATAAGAGCTTAGTTAGAGAGTGAATGGAGTCAAAGTTTATCTCAGGTTGACAGATGATAGTTAATTTAACCAGGCATATCTTCCCTTTCACTCTCTTTGTCTATAACTAACGACATATTCTAGTAAGATGAGCACAATCTCATTGCTTCATTATTTTTTGATAAAAATGATTTTATACGTTATCATTGACTGACGCATTTTAGTATACAAACATATATTTTAATAGATTATACACATATACGTTAACCATACATCGTTGCATGGTTCACATTGGGAACCAATATGAATTAAACATAATACAGCTTTACAATTTACGACAACCAGATAGCCAAATATTATTATTAATTAATTTGTCTTATTTCAACCCTTTTGAAATAGTATTATAACATTTGGTGCAAAATAAAAATATATAAGCAATGTGAAAATTCATGGATTTTTTTAATCAATAAAATCACATAGATTCCTGTATCCTAACATGTTATATAACGTAAAAGATGCCTAAGTCAATTGTTCATATTGTTAGTTTAATTTTAATAAAAATATAATAAATGTTAATAAACAATAAGGCTTAGTAATTATATAATTACAAAACGTTAAACTGTCTTATTGAGGTAATTTCGCATTGGGTTAAAATTTTTAAAGCATTTGTTAAAATAATTTATTAAATGTAAGTTATTATTTAGTCAGAATTATTTATTACATGTACAACGTACAATCCGACAATCTTTACCAATAAGTGCGACCAATATTATAATCATAATTCGTTTAGCATTAAAAGTAATATTAAATTATAAATATATATATATTGTATATATATAAACGTCATTATAGAGTCATTACATTTTTTTAATTTTTAATTTTAATTTTAATTTTAAACGTATTGCATAATTGAAACGTCATTGACTGAAACATGTTTTTTATATGATTATAATTGTTTGTGACCGATAAGCAGAAAATAGGAAATGAGTTAAAGTCCTTAAAATGTTGCAAAAATGAGTCCAAAAGTCTAGAAGCAGCAAAAAAAGGTTAAAATATACATAAATGTAGCAAACTATTTGAATAAAAGACAAATGCATAGTCAAAAACAGAAACGGATCGCCGTGGTAGGCAGTTATAATTGCCAACTAATAAGTGTTCAACTAATTGTTTAAAATAAAATAAAAGCAGACGCATGTAACTGAAATTAAAAGTGTATCGTATGACTTCTTCTCTCTCTCTCTCTCTCTCTCTCTCTCTCTCTCCCTTCCTCCCCAACATTCCACAAAATACCTTGAATGTTTACTAGTACGTTAATAATTTCCCTTAAATATTAATGTTTCGCAAAAAAGTGCTGTGTTACCTTACAGTAATGAAACAATTCTATCAATGCCAATTCGGTAGGAATTAGTCTAATATGATAAAAGCCATTTTCATTTGAATTACCTATAGAACAGATTTGTTTCTCTTTGAAAGAACTAATAGCTTTTTTCTGAGATCAGAAGCACGCCAATATTTGAAAGGAATAATCTTATCCAAATGTAAACAAGGGATGAAAACAAAAGGTCTATCCCGAAATTGAGACAATTATTCAAATCGTTCAAACAAAAATGAAACGATAATTCAAAAGCAGACTAGCAAATGTAAAAAAATGAATTATTATATGAAGATTTTTCTTATTTTATATTAAAAAGATGTAATCTAACTGCACTTTATCTATATGAAATCAATCATTATACTCAATATATCGTCAAACATTCCACACAACATTCGTTAAATCTGCTTAACGATATTTATGAATTGATGCAATTTTTAATAACAACCATTTTAATTATGAGACAAATCATATAGATAAATAAATAAACCACTCAACGTTATATCAAGTTTCTGGATCTGATCACTGAACGGGGATCATTCCATCAATTCAACAATAAAACCAATAAAACTGTTTTCTGACTATTGATTTTTATTTCATTTATTGCCGTCTATATATTTTAACAACTTTATTATGTGGTTTAATTGTAGATCAATTATAATAGTGAGGTAGCTTAACAAACAATAAATATGGAACATGGAGCACAAAGTCATTATTTTTTTGGATAGGACTTCGATAATTTTTACTAGCTACAACTATTCTAAACCTTGACGGAACTTTTTAAGTCATATTCAATTTAAAGGCTGTGCAAAGTCTATATTTTAATTGTAAATATGTTCAACATTTTTAGACTTTACTATTTGATCTTCGATTACGTTTCCTCGTTTCTCAATATTTGCGTTGTTCGTATTGATTTATTAGGATATTATCATAAAATGATCAGTAGAATTTTTAAAATAAATTCCATGCAATTTTGTAACAATTTGTTACTATTCCAAAAATCTGCAATTTCTAACAAAAACATTTTCTAATTTAACTTTTATTTACTGTAGTTTTAAAGATTTATTTAAAGTAATTAAAAGATATCAATTACAGCCAGCTGTTACAGTAAATAAATCAATTAACCGCATTAATTAAGTCAGAAAAATATAGAGAAAAAAACAGTCTGCTAGTGGTACTTTCCAGAGATACAGTCTTTGGGTTGTTGGAGAGTTTTCAATTAAATTTATAAAGTAATCTGCACGATTGTGTGGATCAAATGTACTTCTCCAATTGCCACTTTCAATCGTGTAGTAGTTCTGCAGGAAGTCACAATTGTTGTCTTTTTTTATTAATTAAAATGTTAAAAGTCATATTATTGTAATTACAATAATTATCTGAGGAGGATGAAAAGCTAGGGGGCTAATTTTTATATTTGCCTTTGTCTTTCACTAAATCTCACCACGCCTGTTAGGTATGTTACTTAAGTAGTATAGGAAGGGTCGATTCTGCCGCAGTTATAAATATATTTATGAGTCATAGACCCCCCCTACCCCCTCCCCCTCC
>JAUZND010007564.1:10372-56558 GCA_034780555.1 Coelogynopora nodosa | reverse complement strand
ACATTGTTCAATAAACTGTATAAACATTGTTCAATAAACTGTATAAACATTGTTTAATAAACTGTATAAACATTGTTTAATAAACTGTATAAACAAATTTTAAAAAATACTTTAAAGTTTGTTTTCAATGTAAGCGCCACCTTTTTTAAGGCATAAACGTACCATCTTCTGAACATCTTGTCGGCAAACCTTTCGACACAACAATTGTGGAACAAATGTCAGTGCCTCGGTGATTCGATGTTGAAGTTGTTAAACAGTTTGAGGATGCTCTTTGTACACAAGTTCTTTCACAGATCCCCACAGCAAGAAATCGTTTGGTGTCAGATCAGGGGATCTCGCAGGCCAATCCAGAAGATTTCCTCTGCGTACTAACCAACGCTGGGGGAAATGAGTATTGAGATATTCAGCAACAACTCTTGCAAAGTGAGCAGGGGCATCATCTTCAATCCAGATTTAGACTTGGTTGTTCACCAGTCGATTAAATTTCATGCAGCATTGCTAAGTAGTTATTTTGTACCATCGACATGAGTATCAAATAATTGAGGTCTGATCACACCAGCTACTGAGATACCTGCCCAAACAGGGACTCCAAGCTTGTTCAACGATTTAGTGTTTAGGCGATGCTGATTCTGCTCTGACCAGTGGAAAGCATTGTGACGATTGAACAATAGAAAAGGGAACTACACCTAATAATGACATTGCGGTTTGTATTTATTAATTGGGTTAAGTCAGCAAGTAAATATAATAATGATTTGAATAGAATTTTTATACATATGTAAATAATTCATTTAATGACATAACACCATATTAGTGTGATACCAAAATACCTATTTTATTATACATCAAATAAATATATTTTTACAAATGTTCCTCTATCAATTAAAATTAGTTTTAATAATAACTTTATCTAATTATTATCAATTTATTAAAGATATATTTAGAACTTTTTACATTTATATCACTATTGTTTCATGAGTAAACATTATAAATTGAATTAAACTATTAAGCTATTAAAACAGTTTTAGAGTAAAAGTTGGACAATAAAATATCTTATATTATGAACATATTGTGTATTGGAAAATACCATCATTACAATACAGTATATTTCTCTGCAGGTGAATGAGTCATATTCCGTCCGTGAATTAAGTTGCCTTTAAATTCATCAAAGAATAATTTAACACATAAAATACTATGGGTGAATAATAAAACAATTAGCATTTGATGAAACATTATATTGATTGTAAGTGTAATAAATATATTTTTAATAATAATAATAAAATATTATTAAAGCCACCTACATTTAAAAAAATTCAATACGGTTATTGTATTTAAAATATTTCCGATTTAAATATCAAAACTACGACATTAAGTTTTATTAACATTCACCCTATTTAGTTTTTAATTTAAATACAATTAACATAATGCATAAATGAATGTAATGAAAATTCTGTGAATTCTACATGAACGTTTTATTATTCTTTGTTGAAATTCAGTTTGACCGAAAGTGAATGGTCTTACATTAATTAATATTTGCTGTAGCAGAAAACAAGAAAGATTTTAATTAATTAAAAAAAAACGTAAGTCCGGT
This sequence comes from Coelogynopora nodosa, assembly GCA_034780555.1. Lineage (NCBI taxonomy): Eukaryota > Metazoa > Platyhelminthes > Proseriata > Coelogynoporidae > Coelogynopora > Coelogynopora nodosa. The sequence goes on along the minus strand of JAUZND010007564.1, from coordinate 54,970 downwards.
AGATGCCTTTGTTAAGTGTATATTCATGAAACAGGTGAAACTGCGTCGTCATCAACAACAGGATATCGAGGACTTCTCGAGCAAGAGGATGATGACACCCCGATGTTGTCCGTTTACCTTAATTTCTTGTTCATTATGCTTGATACCCTCGTTATTGACTTTTTCTTTTCATGGAAGAATTATATAGACAGGACAAAGTTTATCAAATCGATTGCGGATGACCTTGTTGAAGATAACATATTGTGTGGCTATATAACTCCATTCTCCATCCGTGTACAGTGATCTCAAAGAACAGGGGCTATTACAAAAGTACATCATAGAATTTCCTCGCAGATGAATTCTACCGGAACTCCCCAAATGTATGTCAAATTGGACATAAGCCCTATGTTTAATTTGACACATATGGGCTGTTCAGGCAGAATGCCGACCAGCCCCTTGTGTTTTTTTAGCGATATCCATATTTTCTCCAAACAAAAACCGCAATGTCATTATTAGTTTTACTTCCCTTTCCTGTTAGAACAATGAAGCCATTACAAAGGTCATTGTTGACTAATTACTCATCTATACATATTTATCTAAAACTCAATACAGCATATAGTATATAATGCAAAATACGATGACATATTATATACCATACGCAATTGCCCATCATCTCATTTATTATATCGATAAATAATTTTTAAACACACAATTAACTTATTTTGTGTATCCACTATTGGACAGTTATTTTCTTGTTCAATCAGGGAATATTATACTGTCGGCATATTATGTAGACTGGTGGCCGAAGTAAGCTGGCAAGTGCCGACAAATGCGTTTTAATTGTTTAATTTAATTAACATTAATCAAACATTTTGTAAAAATTATTCTTAATTACCGTATAACTAAGGAGACACTGTTAAATCACATTTGTATCCGGTTAGGGAGAAAAAGAGTATTTTTTAAACAATTTCAACTAAACATGTTTGAAAAAATGATTATATATAGAAAATACACTAATTTACTGTAAAGAATTTTTAATGCTGTAGAAGATTGGAAAGGGGAAAACTATGAGGTATGCGGATGAATAAAAAGCGTAGGCTAGTTAATTGATAGATATCTTATGTTTCCTTTCAAATAGCGATATCATTTTCTATTTGATTATATTCAACCAGGGTGTGGTCCCCTTATTTTATAAAATGCATTAAATATATTAAAAATATGCACAAACATTATTATATCCATTGTATCTGTAAAGGAACAGGCTGTTTGAGAGAGACACTCATTAAAAATTATTTTTTATATCCTGCTTTCGTTAAGCCTAAGAACTTTCTGTTGAATCTTTTGTCGTGGAAGTCTTTCTCAGTGATTTAGTCGATTTTTTCATTGTTAGTTTACTCAATTGCAAGTTAAGTAATACAAACATGTCGTCGCTTGGCATGCTTTTACAATTCTTCTTTAAAATTAAACAATCGAAATCCTTCAATTTAATGCTAACAGTGGTGCATGGTTTTAGTTTTGACATTTTGAATTAAATGACTATTCAATTTTTTTTATAATCGTGCATTTTATTAGACAAGCGTGAACTCACTTAAAAAATGGAATTATGTATTTTTAGTACAACCATACGCACTAATTAACAAGTCTTACTATTTTTGAGTTAATTTAATTTCTCTCACATCGGGCTGGAAGGTAGCCTTTATACAATATTCTAGCCAATTTTGCTAAAACCGAGACAAACAGGATGGAAACACCTTGCTCAAATCTTCTAAACAACTATTGGTATCAAAACGGAAACAACAGAGTTCTACTCTGAAACTGTCTGAGCACCTTGTCGAGAATTTTTTTCAGTTTTTCCATAACTTACGTTGGGAGTTCGGTAAAAAGTCGAACTCCTTTGTTTAGAATAAATTATTGTATGTAGATGGTGATCCTTTACTTTTTCTTATGCTGATACGCAGTGCACAACCTAGGCCAACATCATCAAGTGTATTACCAACAGTATGCGTTGTGCATTTTAAGAAATCTGATATTTTTTACGATACAACGTTTGCCCCTTTGGAGTGCTAATTTTCGACCTTGTAATTTTGAATTTCGACGTTTATGATAAATGTCTGCGACAAGCATCAATGTATGACACTGGTGACAAAAATCCTGAATTCATACCACAATGACGCTAGGGCAAGTCAACCTCTAGAATAACATCTGAACTGTTGCTCAGCAAAGATTATAATCAAGGACGTTGATCACATGAGGCATACCATCCGACGTAACTGATGTTCAAGCATCTCGAGAGTCTTTTTGCTCATCTCTGTCAACTTGCCAAGAATACAAATAGACAATCGTTCAGTTCGGTCGGTGGCTACTAAAACGATAAAAACTGTCAGCAAACTTTGCAATGAATTCGTGGTTCTACAGATATTTATGTATTTTTCGAAATGAATGCAGAAAGAAACAATCTATTACTTTTGTGAAATGAGAAAATCTTCGTCTGCGTCTAAACTGCTTTACTCTTTACACTTTACGCTTAAAATTGTTTAGATTGAAAAAAATCTTAAGATTGAAAAAAATCTTAAGATTGAAAAAAATCTTAAGATTGAAAAAATCTTAAGATTGAAAAAAATCTTAAGATTGAAAAAAATCTTAAGATTGAAAAAAATCTTAAGATTGAAAAAAATCTTAACATTGATTGCCAAATAATTGTTTACAAATTGTTTACCAAATAAATGAATTTTAAAATTGTATTGGTTGCTTCATCAAAATATCCTTGTAAACATATTGTATATAGAATATGAAGCTAGAACTTATCTACGAACACACATGTATATATCAAATTGATTATAATAATATTGTATATAGAATGCGACCTAAAATGTCGAATGAACCCCAAAAGTATTGAAAAGACCCCATTTTCATGCCACTACTTATACTCCTTCTGTGTCTACTATGTTACTGAAATAATAAATTCACTTACAAAATACAAAATTAATCCAACCTTTTGTTGATTTCAAATACGCGCCGTATGATTTATTTCAAATGTACGACATTTTTTTCAATTAATATAAACAAAACTAAATATGTGGCGAGGTAGTCCCCATTGAATTGATAGTTAGAGTGTGGTTTCCATAATATAGGTTTGATGGAGAAAGATGCGTCTTTATCACATTTTTTTAAAATTAAGCGTAGACATTTTGTAGACATTTGTGTACATTAATTAAAATGTGTAAGGTAAATCTTTTTTAATTTGGAATTTAGATATTATTGAATGCCCACGAATGCAAAGCGAGCAGCATTGTTTTATCATTATTATATAGACTGAATTTGCTTTACAAAAGAGTATCTAAAATGAGATACATATGTTAGTCAGCAAAATACAGATGTCTTACAAATTCAATTTTGATATTGAAAGGAAAGAACAAGATTGTGGGGGAAGTGTAATATAAATGTACTCTCTTTTCTGGAAAACGTAGGCCTATTAGATAAAAATATACAAGCGCTAACTGAGTTATAAAAATAAGTTCGGAGTCGTATTTATGTTTAAAAAATACTCAGAATAAAAACTCATTTTATGAAAACATATAAAAATAATGTTATATATATATATATAGATATATAATTAAGTCCTCAATCTAAAACAAATTTTACTGTGTATTTGTATGTATATAGTCGACTATATATATTTTTTATTTTGTAACTGTCAATAGCATAAAATATAGACATAATATGTATTTCAGTAACAACATTAATAGACAATGCTAAAATTCATTAGTTTTTATTGAAATGGAATTCCAAATTGTAATTAATTATGTAAAGTTGACAAAAATTATATTGATGTGAAAATTGATCACATATATAATAACAATCATTAAATAATATCTAGAAATAAAATGGAAGGGTAGACTACGATGGAAAAAAGAAAGCACTATAATGATACTTTATCAAATGCATTGCTACATTGTTTGCTTAATATATATTTAAAATAATTTATAATAAAAAATAATTTTAAAAAATACATTAAATTACTTATTCATAAAAGCACTATAATATGTAAATATGGACACGATTAAATATTATACAAAATCTAAACTATTCCATTACTGTTTGATGCAGCCAATAGCATATTCAGTAAGGCAGAGTTCAATACATTGAGGTCAATAAAATTAATCAAATAAAAACACGTTCATTACAATAATTACGTTGAATGATTAAATAATAATACAAAGATCAATTTTACTGAATATTATTAACAAATAAAATCGATTATAATTATAGTGAGTATCTATATTTCCTTATTTAAACCATATAGTTCATTTGACTCCACTAGTTTAGATAAAGTGATCAATTACATTTATTAATTTAATTGACTATCGCAATGTTTGTAAACCGAAAACAATTATAAAATACAGATATGGAAATATTTGTCCCCTGGAGACAACACTTACTCTATTGGATTCGAAGATACGAGTATGCCTAAAGTGTAACAAATATTCTTTGATATATTTATTGTCAAATGTCGCATCTATAATGGAAAGTTGAAAATGTTTTACTTGCCCAGGGATGTATCGTACAAAAAACTAAAATACTACTGTAAATTGATATGTGTAATTATCTTTCTTAACAATTGTTTTTGAAATATGTTAACATTGTTTTTGTTTTGTTTTTTAAGTCTCTATAAATGTATAATATGTACATATTTAGTAAGGGTTATATCAGTGCATTGGAAATATCGTCGACTTTTTGAGAAACATAAGTTAATTAATGTATAGTAGTGCAATTAGACATTCAAAGATATAATATTAAAAAAAGTATGTTTTTCATTCAATTTTTTTATAAATTAATTAACTATTAATTTCCTTAATCTTTATTGATTATTTTTCTATATATAATAATGTGGCATACCCCGTTATACCCTTGATTTTATTGATTATATTTCAGATTCCCGAAACTAGTTGTATTATTGATCACTGCTTAAGATAATTTTAACACTAGATATTACAACATATTTTGAAATAATTATGTAGATTATCACAACTGTATATATTTACACTTTCTGATTTACAGATTTTATTTCTTGAACCACCTTTAATTTAGTGCATACAATATAGTCATTTGTAAGAACATACAACAAAAGGGACATGCATTTTTTAATCGTAAACTTTAAAATGTTTCAACAGGAATTAATTGTTTAAATAAGATAAATTAATCAACTTTATAAAAAAAATATTACGAAGTTATTTATAGCTGCTCCAATCAATCTTTCGATGGTTATAAACTTTATTTAAACATTAATTCTTTTAATTATATTGATTAATATTTGTTTAAATATTGCATTCATTTTCTCGTGTTCAAAAAATGGCTTCAAAATGTTTATTTTAGAAAATAATTAAAAATCTAATTTTTAACAACTTGATAAACAATTGACATTATTCCTAGGCAGGCCCACACCCAGGAATTTCCAATGGGGAGGTCGTAGGAAACAAAGTAAAGAATATTTTTTCTGCATATTCTTTTGCGAACTGCATAACTTTACACACGTAGCTTTGAGGTCACCAACATTTCCAAAACTTTTGTTCTCTCGATCGCAAATCCCTGTGGGTTTGCAGGCGCGAGCTGTTGAAATATCAAATAAGTTGAAATGTGTAAGTCAAATTATTGCAACTTTTGACAATTGATAACATTATTTGTCTTCAACACTAAGAGATCTTTCTGTATATGATAAATAAAATCTTACTTGATGTCATAAACAAACAATAAACTTTGAATGCTAATACGAAAACTTTGTACGCTAAAACGAAGTATTAACGTATAAAACAAAGCTTAAAATAAAAAATGGAAAAAACCCTGAAAAATCAATAAATGTTGGTTTCATGGTCTTCGAAAGCTTCTCCGAACCAATAGAAACATTTTGTTTATTAAATTGAAAAGGAAGCAATATTTTAAATACATAAAAATTTTAAAAATATTTTAAAATGTGTTAAATTTATAAAATTTGTAAAATTGTTCGTTTGGGAGCATTCGTTTCTATCAGTATTCCAAAAATATAAATGCATATGTTCCAATAAGCTTATGTCACATAGGTAATGGGGAGAGATTTTCATTGCTTAGAGCGCTTCCTCTGTGTCTTAGGGGCATCAAATTTGCAAAGAGGGTATGACCTGTACGACCCCCCAATTAAGTACGCGCCTGCTATGTACTCATTTCTGAATCGCAACAGAAAGTGAAATATGTTTGACTATCAATTGTAGGTGGTAAACAAGAAAATTAGACCAAAATGATAACGAAAAGGAGCAGGTATTATATTAGTTGACTTACCTAGGCAGAGGACTCATAATAGATAGTGGAAATGGCGAGACATATTAGAATAAAACGAACAAAAAGGTCAACATGTTCTCTTTAAAATCTATTCAATATTATTCAAAGATCGAAAGACGTCGATTGGCACTTAATTGTGAGTGTTAAACTGCTCTAGATGTATTCAGGCCAATCTTATACATATCTATACATATTACGACAGTGAATGTTCGACAATGTCGCCCAACATGGAGAGACGATTAGAAGCTGTGGAAATGGAGTTATTTAGAAGAACGTTCAGAATATTATGGACAGATCACGTTGTGAACGATGAGATACTAAGGAGAACAGGAGGAACCGAAAGTAAAATGGATTAGAAAGGAATAACACAAATCACCTGGAGGGATAGACATTTTAGAAGGCCTGGAAAAAATGTGATGCTAATTAAAGGATTGAAGCACAGGAAGAGGAGGCAGGCAGAGACGAACTTACTTGGATAATCTTACTTTGTTGAGCATGGAGGCTCAACTGCCCGGATTATAAAATAGCAAATCTATCGGTGAAGAAGTTACTGAAAACAACCTCGTGATATACAGAAAGCTCTCGAATTCCACGATCGTTGCGCGGACATGGATGCAAGTGAGAGTGTGTGAGATTGAGAAACCAATCAGAAGTAAAATCATTAAAGTGTTTGATAGTTTTAAATTCAGTCAAATAATCACTATAACACTCTTATAACCAATAATCATATATTTTTACAAAATGTATGTGTATATATATAACTTTTTTTAGTATAATTTAACAAAATACACATGCTACAACTGCCAACACAAATCGTTAACAGAATATTAGGTTTTTAATTTGTAATTGTAGTAACGTGTATTCGTTGAAAGTGACAGAATAATCAAGACATTTATTTTATACAATTTTATTTTGTAAGTCGTAAAGCTGTGCCTCGTTACATAGGCAGTCAGTCCCTTTCTGGTATTTCAGGGAAGAAGGCGTGTTTAACCTTTTAAATTATATTAGAATACAATATTATAAAATATTTATGAAGTCTGGGTTATATATAGAATCCAATTAAAAGTTTTAATATTTAAAATAATGCTCTCCATTTAAATTTCGAAAACGTAAAATGGTCAAGAACAAATATATAATATGATCTAAACAGTTTAAAATTAAAGCAAATAAGAAATAGCCCCCCTCTCTCTGTATGCAAGTGTACGCTTTTACTTTCTCACTTCTACTGTAGGTGACACATGTTACTGATTCAATACTTGGATATCTATATAATCTTTAATACTGATATTCCAATCAACCAATCTAGATGAAAGATCATAATATAATTTACCATTTATCAACAATTTCAGTAAATATACATTAATATATTATATATATATATATATATATATACATACCTATATTGGTGGGCTAAACAATTAAATCAGTACAAATACTTTTAATCATGTGTGACTTTTCTAAATAGTTCAGAACATTATACATAATTATAATTTGATTCCTTTAAATATTTGAAATCTTCTTGATTTCTAGATTTGTAGTGAGACACGTTTTCGTTAACCTTTTGTTTAAGGTTCTTTCCTGGTAATCTTCCCGATTTTTGCCTTATTTGACCCAAGTCAATTTACACAGCCGTAGTGTATTGACCGAAAGGATTTCCAGTTAGTAGTAATAGTATTAATATTATTATTATTGCTCGGGGCAAATCAATTGGTAGGATTTGCACGACCGAGCTATGACGAGCTCTTGTACCGAGTGTGTTCCCGAAAAGAAAATAAAACGTATGTTAACTGTATGCTTAAGACGTTATAGAGAGAGAGGAGAGAGAGAGAGTGGGAGAGATAGAGAGAGAGAGGGTAAAGAGAAGAGAGAAAGAAATAACTCGTTAAAGTTAAACTAGTAAAATAAGTATATGACTGCACTATTGAATATTATATTTATAAGTACCAGCTGTCATATTGGAAAAGAAATCTCTGCCTTAACATTTAACCCGTTGGAGAATGCATACCACAAAAAAATTAAGAGCCGAATTATAATAAATTGTTTAGCAAGTCTTTGATCATGGAGGTTAATAAAAACATACACGAGCCTATTAATTCACATTTAAGCCTATTTTTAAGCTTAGAAGTGGTCTCACTTTCAACAATAACCTAAACAAACAAAGCCTATATTTAATCATCATACGAAACCGTAGCAGTTTGATTCAGGTCATTTAAAGATAATAGTGACATAAATATTAAAGTATGTAGGTCTGTTATAAATATATTGAACAATAAAGTATGCACAAGTATATACAAAACGTTAAATTAAAATATATAATATTATCCGATTAGTTGACTTATTAGTTTTCTTCATTTGTATAATATGTTCCGGTATGAAATGTCACATCAACAGACTTCCATCCATTTTTCGGAAAAACAATTAAGTCAGTCGGGATTGCGAAAAAGTGATCACGACAGACTCAACCAGCCAATCGAAATATTTTCATTTAAGAGTTTAAATTTGTGAGATCAATATATTGAGTTTTGGGAACAGTGTTAAACACATTTTTGATAACTTGCTCCTACCGTGTAGGTAGTTTAAAAGAACATCTTCAAGTGTGAAGTATATCTGTACCACCTGAACACTTTAAGTATTGTTTGCGTGCTATATTCATCAGGTTTGTTTTATTTTAAAAGTTTGAATGTTTTGAGAATTCGGCAAGTTAACTAAAAAGGCTTGTAAATATTTATTTTGTAATCAAAATTTAACATTATTATTATTATATATACTTTCTCAAAACAGTAATTATAATTAGGTTAGGATATGTTCGATGCAGTGCAAATTTAAATCCGATCAAATGACATACCATGGTAATCAGACACATGTTGCAATTCACTTCGCTCCTAAAGAAATAATGTTTTTGCGAGTACTAGAATTGTGTTTTAGAATATTACTGTACTCTGTATACTATTTGGGTTTTGCACTATAATTATTGATAAATAAACTAGGCATTAACGATAAGACATAACTTTTAGTATCAATAACATTGTATTCATAAACACCTGTGACCATTGTAATATTTTCTTATCATTATCAATCATTAATAGTATATTCATGGACATCTGTGACCATTTTACTTAAACATACTTATATACTTTATAATGGCTTTTTCTCACTTGCGCCACTTTACGTACACCCTGTATGAGGCCGGGTATACGAGTCCAGATATATAACACAAAAGTAGTATATGCAATATCCGCACACAACGAAACCAAAATGGCATGTCTTTTTATTAGATTAAAAAAAGCTTTAATCTGAAGACTTCTTAATGCCTCACAAAACAATACACACTATTTTTTTAATCAATATTTTCAATTTATTTATTTATTAATATTATTATTTATAAATTTATAAATTTATTGAAGTTTTTATACTTTTTCACACTTCGCAGAAACTATAGGACATCAAAAATAAGATTAAAGTGCAGTTTCATATTAATTGTCTTCTCAGAAAACACGTAAGCATAGTTTCTCAAATTTTGGTCAAACCCATATGTGCCAACATGGGTAACAAACATATAACAAACCCATACATGCGGAGGTGTAAGAAATCCTTTTTAATTCTATGGAAGTCTTGAATTGAATAAAATGCAACAATGTGAAACGGAAATTGCAATAATATTGCATTCATATAAAATACATACACATAATGACACATTTTACAAAACTGCAATGACAAAATGGAAATAAGTACGGCAATACGCTTGAAACACTTACTCGACATTAACTTTTTGCTCGAATGAAGTTAATTAATTTAATACTAAAACCGGATTTGATATTTTTTTTAAATATTTTTGATAATAATAATTATTATAAAAATATTATTATAAAACTAATATAAAAATTAAAATAATAATAATAATAATAAGTTGATATGCTGTCTTTAATTATTAAAAGTAGGCTAAAAAACTATTATTTACCTAGTTTTTTCTATATATATATATATATTTGAAAATACTTAAACATTGTTGTAGATACATTGACAACTGAAAAAGTATTTTATTAGAGACAGAGTTACATATTATTTAGAAATGTACTGTAAAACAACCCAATAACGTACTAACTTGATACGGAATATTCACATTCGTAGGCTAAATACTTGGTAGGGCCCTATACTACCCCTTCCCTCCCCCCACTCTGGCTAAATCAGTTTCCGAAATTGCCCGATGCTGCTAGGATGAATATATTATGCTGAGTGTGGTAGAAGAATTACGGAATTGAGCGGTATTATTCAATCATTGGTTTTATATTTGAATTCAGAATGTTTTGAATAGTCTTAATATAGCAACATATTAGTTTATATTACATTTACATTCAAATTTATTCTTAACTTTGGTGATATTCTGCAGACCAGAAACTATTTGTCAACCTCAACTGTGGAGGGGGGGGGGGGGGGGTTCTAAATTGTTCCTCAAATTGGGGAGGTTCTCACAATGATCCAAAGGTCTTACATGAATGGATCGAATTCCTATACAACATTTTACATCAAAATGAGATAACCTTGAAATATATGCCGAAAGATAATATTTTTAACAGGGAGCTTCTCAAAAGATTATGTTTAAATTCACATCAACAGTTCTCAAAATAAACCCAAAAGATAATATAGGAATACAAATCAGATAATTCTTGGCTTTGTATAGCTACGGAACCGAAATTATTATGAATTTGATTTACTTAATAAAATATGCGAAATTAAAAGTTTCTATCGTTTGATTTTACCTACACTTTAAATTATTCATTTGATTCCGGGGGGATTTGTAAAAATTGCTATTGTTATAATCTTGAGTGACATTTCAAAGGTTACCATAATCCATCAATTCAAAAAAGGAACAAACAAACCTCTCCTTTGAAATAAATTTTAATTCCTCATTAGCGTAATAATGTAATTGCGTTATAACAATTACTGAATACCATTTGTCGGTACCCCTCGGTTGTGTAAATAAATTAGAATAATTGTTGAAATATTTGTTTATAAATGTTTGGATCTATATATTGATATACAATATATAGTTTTATCGTTGAATAATCTTGTAGAGAATATTGAAGCTTTGTAGTGATGTTTGTTTCCTCATGTATTTTATAAAAGAGAGTTATAGGTGACTGAGTAACTGGCAACTCTTTTTCATAAATTGAGTTATTTCATATCACTCAGTCAATTCAGCGCTCCCAATTTGGGTGTGCGAGGGTATTTAGTCAAAATCTACCACAACTTTAAAGCTCCTCAGAATGGAACTCCTCAATATCGGTACATATATATACGAAATATGTACATATTATATCCGTCAAATATATATAATATCTACTTCATTTCTAATATCTGTGTATAATATGTGAATATTTATACTTATTTATTTTGTAAGTGATATTTATGTCTATATTATGCGTGATACATAGGTAATATCCATGTAATATCGACGTGATATATATATATATATATATACAATTATATATATAAGTTTTACATACAATCTACGCAATCGAGGCAGACAGATATGTATTCCACCATCCAAGAGCGGTGCAATATCAGTGACTCCTAAGTTATTGATATATATTCAGTTTTTACAGAAGTTTTATAAGACCAAATGTACGAAGATATGATGCATGTTACGTACATTTTTAATGATGTAGCTCTTTGAACACAAAATAAATGTTGTCAAACTTATTCTATACATTGTACGATGTTTGAATATGTATGTGGATGACAATGATGATGAAGGGGTCCCTTAATCGTAAAGATCACTGGGTCCATTTATGAAGCGGAGGGCAGCAGATAAAATTTTCTTTTACCAGGGAATTTTCCTGCCCCCATCTGACGGCTTGCCAGATGTGTGTATCACCGGTCCATGTAGGAACGTCTTCGATCCATCGGGCGGAGGGACGACTACGTTTGCTGGCCTTTGGAGCCATGCCGAGTATTATCTTCTTTTATAGGGACCCAAGACGTGTACAGTGTTACCAAAATATCGAAGATTCCGTGTCGTGATCTGAGCGTAGAGTAGTTCCTGTTTTGCATTGCCTTGATTTAGGATTTCTTTGTTGGTTTTGAGGTCTCTCTCCATGTTATCCCGAGAATTCTCCGTAGGTACCACATCTCGAAAGCCTCGATCATGGAGCAATGGGGATATGTATAGAATGTTGACATTGTGACATTCAAATTTTTTTTTAATGAAAAGTACCTTATCATATCCTATTTAAATAAACAAAATCAAATTGTGAACTGTTCAATTTACCTTATATAGGCTAATAGTTGTGGTGAATCATTTTTTTGCACGATCAGCTCACGGCTGCAGAATATGTTGAATTTTAAATTTAACTAAATTATTGTGATAACGTTGGTCGGTAGACTTCGTGTTTCACATGTACAGCGCAACAACGAATACAGAAATCCCCTTTAATAATACCATCAGTTGATGTTAAAAGTGTCAAAATTCTAAGTACGAAAATACGAAAAAGTCGTAACGATTTTCAAGAACTCATAAATAAATTTGGGCATCAAACATCATACCACAACATATAGAAGGATATTATTTGCCTAAAAATTAACAAATCATTTTTAATATAGTATATATAGTGACTAATTTTAGTGACTAAATCAAATACTTTCCTATAGTTATTACTTCCAACACTATAGAATAATAAAGTAAGATTAACCACAGCTGTGCCACACACTAGAATGTATTATAGACGCACTTGTCTGCGATGGATGGGTATTATTATTTGTCTTAAGGGATTAGGTGGACACTGAGTATATAGAGTTATATTTCTCAAAAAATTGGAGTGAATAAATTAATGTCTGTGTCGCTTTCTGTGAGTTTGCGCCATTCACAAAAAAATATTTTATTAGTTCACTGTTTTTATTTATTGCTGTAAATTCTAAATGCAATAACAAATCAATATTTTACTCTTGTTTTCCAGGAAGTTATATCAAGTGTTTACGTATGGTTTTTAAAGTTATACAATGTATTTGTCGAATGTGATTTCTGTAATAAAATTCAAATTGGCAGTGCGTGTCAATATTGAGGTATATATCAATTAAATAAGATTAACTTAATGACTATTGGATTTTTTATGTTTAGTTTTCATTTTTTTAATATTTTTTTTCGTAAGTTAAATAAGGAATATTTTTAAACGCAAATGTATGTAAATGTCTGTAAATAAATGTATGTAAATTAATGCAAATGTATGTAAATTAATGCAAATGTATGTAAATTAATGCAAATGTATGAAAATGTATGCAAATGTTATGAAAATGTATGAAAACGTATGCAAATGTATCAAAACGTATGCAAATGTATGCAAATGTCTCCAAATATCTGCAAATGTAGGCAAATGTAGGCGAATGTAGGCGAATGTATGCAAAGATATGCAAATGTATGCAAATGTATGCAAATGAAAACATCTCGAAATGCTAGATCAGGAATTTATATTGACACTATAATCTTTATATAGTTGTTTTCTCTTTTATCGTTTTATTCAACGATTTGAAGAAAGGTTTTACGATTTAATTTTTTTAAATTAATATAATTCTAAATTCAAATTGTTTTACCGTATGACAATTCCTGTTTTATAAATATATGTTGTCGTATTCTATTCATAAAAACGGTGTATATTCTATGTTTAATTGTTAAATATTAATTTTTTATATTGTATTTTGTAGACACACATTGCATTTAAATTTTTATTTTTCGCCAGATAACGTATATATTTGATTTCACATAAATGTAATGCACATTATCAAAGCGGTAATTTTCTTAGTATGTATTATTATTACCTTATTATTTCTAAGGACACACAATGACCATAAAGTACCTATTGTTCAATTTAGTTTTAAGGTTCTTCAGTAGAACAAATCTTTCACTTTAAGTTTACTTTAATTAAAATTAGTCAGATCAAATATAGAGTGAACACCTTATTATTATTATACCTAATAAAATCAAATGAATATTCTAACGGCAACAAAAGGTTTACGAGGTAGACTTGAGGGAACAACCAGGTGCACACAATACAGGGAGCAGTAGACTCGCCTCCATGACTCGACGTCATCAGTTCAAAGTCTAAGTCAACAAAGAGAAAGCAGCAACCAGACAAAAATCCCCAGTTTCACAGTATAGTCTCGAAGACTGCCACTTGAACTGAGTTAGAATAAGAACCTCGATTTAGTTATATTGAATTGGCTGGTATCGCTAAGTTTTAATCTGAAATGTTTGTCACAACATCTTAACATGCATTAAAGGATAACCAATTAAACGTATAATGTATATAAACTACTCTGTATAAACTGGGAAAAAATAATATAAGTAGTAAATATGAATATATATAATATTTACTAATTACAACTATTTCAATAACTATTTAATGGTTCCTACACATAAAGTAAAACGTTATGCTTATTAATTTTTAAAATATAAATGTTGCAAATATTAATTTCGTTTTTAAATATATCGCCTTTGAGCAGTTACCCAAATACTATATTCTGAGGGTTCTGAAAATGTTAGATGATGTTTTTTTATCTCGATTCAAAATGGCCCAAATAGTTGTGAAGTGATACAATACATTAGTGGTATAATTTACTCTAAATGCTTCAGAAGTTGATTTATATTTAAAAGTATAATTACCTTAGATCAGTCAACCAAAGAATATCTCCTAACGATTTATGAGAGGAAGAGAGAGAGAGATTAAAAAAATCGCTCAAATCGCATATGCGCTAGGGATACTCGCACTGGTCAAAATATGCCAATCCTCTTAATAAACAAATTATTTATTTAGAAAAATAACAACAACAAAAACAGTTTCAAATTGCCGATCTAGATTTCGTATTCTTGATCAGGGCAAGCAAAAGCATAATAATAACAGACGCAAGACATACAAGTACTGAAAGATTTACACGGTCAGCAGTATACATAATATACAGATTCATATAATAGACACATAACATTCCGTTATGTACACATATACTAGTCAATGAATACGATAGAAATAATGTAATTATAAAGTTTTTGTTTAAAACTACACACATACAGAGAAAGAGAGAGCGGGAGAACTTGCAAACCATAGCATAACAGGTTCTTTTTTTTGTTTACAGGTCCTTTTCGTTTTAGAGGTCCTTTTGTAGGTTGCATATTCCTACGTAGTGTCTAACATTGATTTAATCATAATTTTGAAGTATAATATAAGAAACACTATGTTGATGCTCATGACAAAAACAGTATTATTATGTATAGTTTATTTCAAATACACTTAAATGCACTTTCCATTCAGGCATTCAGGACCTTTTATCCCGAGAGAGACTTCGTTAGAAAATTTGTGACAGAGCGTTCAACTAGTTGATTAGAGTTCCTAAATTTAATATGATTCCACTATTTATATAAAAGTGTTCTGATGCTAGTATATAGCATTATACTTTTTTTAAATCATAACTTTATTTACAATAAGTTATACAAAGTTATAGAAAGTGGTACCATTTTAGCAGCATTGTCAAATAATTAATTATGTAAAATTAAAAGCCAGTAAACAGGTATTGTATTTTTTATAGAAATTTTATAAAAATTGTTCTACCTTTAATTAAACAAAGTTATACAAAATAATTTATTTACAAAGTAAGTTAAATATTTTTTTATGATTTATTTTTGTTTTAATATTTAATTTAAAATCAACTTTTTATGTCGCATAATTTATAATCAGAATACCGGTTATATTTGATATTTACTATGATATAAATATTTGTTTCTGATAAGATTTAATAATTAATTAAATATTTACAAAGACTATTTAATTTTTTAAACTTTTTTAAATTAAAAAAAGATTACTTCAGATATACTGAATTAAATAAATATTCAGCTAGTTTCCATGATACTAAAAATTATATGAGAATCATATATATATTGTCCAATTATAAAATAGAAAATATATTTGTGTTGACATATCAAATTACAACAACATTTATTGAAAAATTAGTCCTTTTAGTCCTAATCCTCAAAGTAAAATATACAATATATTTCTCATCTGTTCATTGTCTTAAAATACAGTTTAATAGAATAATTGTGTGTATAACTAAAGAAAATGTTTTAGACATTTCTACATATTAAGATTTTTTAAAATTATAATGGTGATATTTATTTTAATTAAATTTAATAATGATATCTACACATAAATGTTTTCAAGGTGTTGTACTGTGCTTACATTAATTATTAGTTGATAATTTTAGTTTATTTGAATATGACTTCCAAAAAATAGAAATATAAACAAATAGTTTCTATCAAAATATAATATAAAAGAGTGACACACAAATTAATATAATAATTATTGCTTTAAGTTTGTATAATTATTTTCAATAATATATAAATATATAGATGAATGTTTAAATTAGCTTTTATTACTCTAAATATATATGAGCGAAAGCGATAGAGCAAGAGAAAAAGAGAGATTTCTAGAGGGACCTCTACTCAGTTGTATGGATAATTATTAAATTAAAGTTATACTGTAGCATCAAGTAGTATACATAGAAATATGTATACACAATAATAAAAACGAAATATGGTAAATATGGTAAATTATATACAAAATAATCTAATAAAACATTGAGAATTAAAATTAAAATAAAGATATGTAATCTAACTGTATCTGAAATATTATTGAGTATTAATACTATTCTTTAAAAAATTAATACTGCAAATAATATATATAAATATATATTTTTTACAATTTTTAATAAATTTACATTTGTTTATATATATATATATTACATACGTAACAAAAACAATTTGGTAAGTACATTTAGCTAAATAAAAAAATAATGAAAGTGAATTCTGCCATATTATTCAAATAAACTTTATCGCCGAAAGTGTGTTAAGTTGCCAGACACATGTTAAACACGGCCTATATTTACAATAACTTCCTCACCGGCACACCTATTTAGCCGGTGCAACATTGATTTTTGACTCGACGGAAAAAAAAAGAAAATCCTTCAACAAAAAATAAGAGAGTAACAACCGCCGAGACGAGCCAATCTCGCAGGAAAGCGAGCGAGCCAGCGAGCGAGCCAGAGATGTTATCAATAATATTGTGGAGATATTTCCCGGCTGACAAACAGCTGGAGTTATCTTATTTCAGATCTCACCTCTTTCGTTCATTTGTTGTTCGCTATATACTTCAGGATACTTAATTTCTCAATTGGCGCCACTGATGTTGTCACGTGACACAGATTAAGCATAATATATCGCGAGTTATACTAGGTGTACATGTGTTTCAGACGTTCAGAAGTTTTTAGTTTTGTCAAAAAATAACTGTAATGTAACAAACATTAGCTACATAGAATTGAAACGTTTTTTTCCCTTAAAACATTTAAATAATAGGGAGTCTACGAGTTAGGAACGAATTATTAAAAATTGAATATGAAGAATTATATGATGTGGTATACTATTATATAATGTTATACTATACAAATTGCTTTTTTGACGATTTGTTTGGGGTTTTAATAAGCACTACTTGCAATCCTGTCATCAGTAGGGAGACTAGGGTACCTGATGAGAGCTGAATAACTCAAAACCGGTAGTGCTCTGTCTCTCTGCTGTTTGTACAGGCTCTGCGCTTAGTGCTTACTTATAAATATAGTGCACAAAATGGATATTGAATAATACATAATATAGAAAATACATAAGTAACCAAACCTCAATATAACCGTTGCCCTTAGTAATAATCGCAATACTTTTGTTGTCTTCATGTGGTTAAGCATTACTTTTCATATAAAACAAATTAAAGAAATATGTCATTATAAGTCAGAGAATGCAGGATTGCAAAAATGCACAAAAAAAACCTTTTACACAATTAAAAAATGATGTATCCGGAACCATTCGCACTGAAGGTCTTTATTGTTTTCAAATAATATGTAATACACATTTGTAGAATGGTAACAATATTTTTATGTTATCATTGTTATATGTAGCCTACGTTACTTTTTTCTAAAAGTTTGTGTTTAAAATAACCCTTTAATTTTGTTTCCAATCTATCTATCTGTTACTATATCACTTTCCTGTTTTTCTTTGTAATATTAAAATAAAATTTGAGTCAACTTTATATATTTTGTTGTATATGTTTATATAGATTACATTATTGGTTATATTATATGTCTTACCTATAAGTGTCAATATGACTACCTTTTATTTAAAAATTATATTAACTTTTATAAAATGCGAAACTTTTTTAGAAAAAAAAAGTTTAAATTATTACAAAAAATTGAGCCTTGCACGAAATAAAAATATTATTGTCACCTTTTCATAGAATATTTTGCCTTATTTCGTTTCTACTTCTACGGCTGTTCATTTTCATATATTTCAGATAATTGTACGACTTTTTACAAATTGTTCAGGAAATGCAATATATGTAATTGCTACAAGAGCATATTTATGCGGTGCTCCATATTGATTATCCAGAAAATTATTTCCTACTCAAAATAATTAATGTGAAAATGTGAAATAAATAATATGATTTTGATGATTCTTCCTTTTGAATATCATGTAAATGTTAAATCATTTTATTAACTTTGCTCGAAGTCCTTTTTTATTACTTATTTTTATATCAAATTATGAATTTCGAAAAGTTCAACTGTGACTTTTAAAAATAAATAATCTTTAGCATTCCATGTTAAACAAAGTGTTGAACATCTCTACTTAATTATATTAGTAAAGAATAACTTTATATTTGCATATAGTTTCATATTTGGAATTAATTAGGTAAATTAAAAGTAAAAATTGAAATTTATCAAGTTGGGTGCATAATTCAGAAAGTATTCTCAAATAATTTATATGAAATATAATAAAAATGCCCAAAACTATTTTTTACTCTTCAATCTATATTTTAAACGCGGTTTAAATTTTTGAAATTATAATAATATATATCTATATATATGGTGTAAACAAATATTATTCTTATTAAAATAGTTAAACATGTATTTAATAAAAATAGATTTATTGGAAAAAATATTAATCGTTCTGATTATATTAATATTGATTTCATAATATCGGTAAATAATAAAATAATAATATGTATTTTCACACTTTTTAAATTGTTTGTATTAGTAGATTCAGGGTAAAAAAGGACGGTTTTTTGTAAAAAATAAAGGATGATCATTTTATATTTATATTTTACATAAAATATCACTTGCATTTAGCACAGAATGTTTAAACAAATTTTCAACTCGCGAAGACCCACATAAATCAAAGAAAGGTTTTTGATTGATGAATATTGATTGTGTAAAATTGATTGATAGATTTTTGTAAAAGTGGATTATCTTTGAAGCCATTTTGTCTTCCTAAATTAGTACAATGATTATTGTTGACACATTTGACACATTTGACACATTTGACACATTTGACATGGTGTTGATTTTATATACAATATATCACCTTTTTGAAAATGTTCACAAGATTACCATAATATGCCAAATTATTATTATTAAAAATTAACTTAAGTTCACATTAAGTTCACCTATGTTCTTATTAAGTTTATAGTAAATTTACTTAAGGTCATACTAAATTAAATTAAGTTCATATTAAATTTACTTAAGTTAATACTAAATTCAATTAAGTTCATATTAAAGTTCACTTAAGTTCATATTAAATGTTCTTTAGTTCATATTATTCAGTTCACTTATGCTCATAGTAAGTTCTATTAAGTTCACTTAAGTTCATATTGAGTTGACTTCAGTTTATTATAAGTTCACTGAAGTTAATGTTCATACTTAAGTTCATGTTTAAAATGCCAAGAGTTACCATTAAACATAAGAAATCAACTAATACATGCAAATTGACAAACATCATCCGTTCAATATTTCACAACAAAATCGAAACAAATTATCGAATATCGATTATGCTTGGCAAAAAGGATTTAAACTTCAATCATTAATCCATTTAAAATGGATTATACGTTTTTGTTTATTGATAAATAATTAACGTGCGCATTTATAATATGTGAAGCTACTTGTAATTTAAAACGACCGAAATTAATGTTTTGATGTGCACACAAACTTAAAGTTGATTTGCTTTCATTAAAAATAAAATGGTTATATTATAATATAATATATTTAACTTATGTTATATTTCTGTATTGGGATAAAACCTACAATTATTGTCATAGATAATTATAAACACTATATCTACACTAGTAATGATTAGCTGCATACTTTTCATATAATGATTTGCCACAAACCTAATTGATGTATACTGTATGTTACATATGACAAAGTATGAAAAACATAGATTTTGTCAAGTATTAGATCATTCAGGAGTGCTGTTATTTTCCAATTTGAAAGAAGTTGTGTAAAAAGAAATAACATGGCTAGAAGAAAAAATACATTTTTATTTAATTATACCGTACCAGATACCTATTTTTTCGCTCTTTAGTATTGATCAATGGTTATGCGCACAAAAGGTACGATACAAGGTACGGTCAAGACAAGGTACGGTCAAGACAAGGTACGGTCAAGACAAGGTACGGTCAAGAACGATACAATGCCCTATACTTCTTTGTCGGTTTGGAGAATTCATATTAAAATACGTGGTATAAGTATAAATATAAGTGGTTTGTGTAAATTCACTCCCATCAATACAATCTTGTAGGATAATTGTTATATGCAATAAGCACAAGAAAGCAGTTATATTTGTGAAAGGTGACATAAAACATACATTACAGTATCATGCAAAGTCATCAGAACAGTATAGAATAGAAGCCAATAAATAATTAACTTAAACGACGTGGGAAGTTGAAACGGTTGAACGACGACTGAAAAGGATTGAAATAAAAATAGTATAAATCCCATAATAGAATATGTAACAAAATAATTGAAATTACTAAATAAAGTAAAAGCTGACTTATTGAATCTTATAAAATAGGCACCTTAATACTTCATAGAGAACATGTATTGTAAAGTTAGAAAAAATACTAACATTTAACACTTTCTAGATACTGTTTTGATTGATAATACTTGTTCTTTTTAGTAGTTCAAAGAATAATCCATTAAAAGGAGAAAGTTATTTCCCTTTAATTAAAGTTATACATATTATGAAGAGTAATCAATTTAAAATGATTAAAAAATAGTGTTTTGTTAGTTTCATTGCAATATTTATAATCATAATATTTGATATCGTCAGGTAATTAATCTTTTTTTTTTTAATTACTTAAAAACATCAATATATAGATATTGTCCAAATAATCATGTATTACAAATTGTTATCCCACTAGAAACCCCAATTTAAACCCGTACGTTATGCTCTGCAAGGGAAACTTTACCTTATTATGTTGTAATAATTGCAATATGTCTACTTTTTTACTAAATCGTTGTATACTTAATATGAGTATCTGTTAAATTTATTAATTTGCATATAAATGGAATTGATAGTTTTTTTTATACTATTAATATTAACATCGAAAAACGTATACTATTAAATTTATAAAAAATCTTTATTTGAAGTTTAGTTGGACAAGAATATAATGGAATAATATGTAGCATATGTAGAAGTTGTATATATAAAAGTAGTATTTATAAAAGTAGCATATATAAAAGCAGTATCTATATAACTAGATAATTGAATACCTAAAACCACTAACTTGATACGCTAGTAATAAAACATTGAAGCAAGATTATTTTATATATTACTAAAAAATCGAAACGGTGAGTTTATGTATATTAAATTTTATAAAAATTTGAAAAATAATTTAACATTTTATTTTAAATGACATGTTTAACTTTATTATTTGTAATAGAAGTAGTATATAATATTAGTAGTCAACTGTTACTATATAATTGTATGGCTTCTTTATTACACTGAAATCATTTTCAACAATAGTATTCGTTCGTTTAATTTGATTTCATTTAATAAATATCAATATGGTTTGCAGGCTATCTAGTGTATTTGTATGCTATCTAGTACGTTCTTATAGTATCAACAAGCTACGCATTTTACTAGAACAACTAATTGTATTCGGCCTCTCAAATACATAGATCAACGAGGGAAAACATACATTATAATTATGGTTGAATTAGATGAAATTGGTTGAAATGACAACTCTGTAAACTTTTTCGGCTTATAAATGTGTTTGTTTATCTGATGAACCTAATAACCGGTTCACTTCACTGAAAAATACACCGTTCTAAAATGTTATTAATTTTAATTGTCAATTTTATTATATCTCCTTTAGACAATAAATTAAATCTGCAACATTTTTCTTTAAAATTATAAAATCATATTGTTTTTTTACTGCTCAAAATGCAATGTTAGTATCTTGTCCTTGATGTTGAGAATTTTGATTTATTATACTATTCACAAGCCAAACGATCTTTATTGGTAATAAACACGAGTTTTACCTCCTCGTTACCGACCACAATAACTCAAAACTGTTACGAAACCTCAATATGTCTGTCTTACGGTACACTTCTTTTATTTGACGCCAGTGCTCTCTAAAAGTAAACTTTAATTCTTAAAATAAAATAGTCGTTCCGAGCTATATGACGTGTCACTTTTGTAGGATGCAGCAGCTGCAATGCCACAATTAAATGAAAAAGATATTCACACAGTTATATATATATATATATAGTAATATATATAAGTTAGCATGATCATAAATTGCATTTTTTAATTTTTAATATCCATCTGATAAGTTAAACATGCGAAACATGTGTAAACAAATTTGTAAAATATATGTGAAATAAGTATTATGTTTTTTGTAAATAATAAAGAAATGGCTTTATTTCCAGTAAAACTACAAACTTTCAAAGAGGAACATATAATAACAAAGTACATACAGTTTTACGAGGGTACACAAGTACCTATAGGTACATAATATAGAAAATGCATAATATATATTTTATTGTAATTAAGATTTAAATATATTTAAATTTCTTATCAGACATCCCTTAAGCTACTTAAACGGTGTGATGGCACCCTGCAAAGGGTTGAGCGTTTTTATATATTTTAATCTATTAAAACTACGTAGAAATTCTAAAAAGTGGTATTTTCCCTTTAAAAACATGTACTTGCAAAAAGAACAGTTAAACTAAAGCTGTTTGTCATCATGGTTATCTAACTGTCATCATCGTCATTGTGATCATTTTCATCTAACTGTCATCATCGTCATCATGGTTATCATCATAGTCTTCATTGTTATCATCATAGTCATTAACGCTTTCTGTGTGCAAGTCTGCTCATTCAGGGACAATCTGTGAATTTACATCCACAGAAAGTAGAGCATTGTATACACAAGCTTTGCTGCAGTCACAATTTGCACTGCATAATGGCGTGTCACTTGAACATGGACATTTGATAATTTCCTATATGTAATAAGGGGCTAGCTTGGTAATTGCTGGTACAGTGGTGGAAATTAGGATTTTTGTGTTATCATCTCTGGTCCACCCAAACTGTAGGGGGTCAATATTTGGGTCTCCTAGGCTGGTTGCATTATTCCAAATGCATGTCTGGAATTGAGCCCTTATAAGGTTTTCCTGAAAAGTCTCATCTATAGGGGTAGTGCACACCATTTAGGCCTAATACTATTTCCCCTGCCTGCCCTTGTCATCCATAGACTGATTTTGGCTTCGCTCATGCTGTGTATTTCTGTTGACCATAGCAAGCCACCATAACACTGGTTGCCTTTTGTACCACATCTGCATCCATATCACCAAGTAGACTTAAAGGCCCTGTTGGAGCACATTAATCATCTTGGACTTCCCTATGTTGTAGCATTGAGCCAAAGTGTCACAACCAGTGATAGAATATCTATAATGTTAGTTTATTTTGTCAATAATTGTACCCTATGTACTGCGGATTGCATGTACATTGACATGTTCAGCTTCTTTTGCTGGTAATAATGCAATAGCAGAACATATACAACATCGGTATTATCTGCCATTGCACTGACACTCTGGGCTCTTTGATCAACTGTCATAAAGGCCTATTGAACAATGATATTATCAGCTTCCTCGTGGTTTGTTAAAATATTTTTTTCGGGGTTGATTTGCTTTTGCAAATCTCATCTCTGCTTTATCATCAAGGAGAGCAGTTTGGAATGAAGCCAATTCAATGTTAACTACGTTTTCTAAGCTAGGTGCTTATCTAAATTAAGAGGGTTGATAGACTGACTGAGTGTATTTCTGATCCATTGTTTTTCCTTTCCATCATCCAATATTCCTACATTGGTCTCTTATTTAGGAAATTTTTTCCCTTTCTCTCCTAGTTGTCTTCTCTCATTGAGCAGATATTTGCAGATATTGACCACGTACATGAAGGCTGAGGGCTATGTTTTCAGTGCTTTAGGCTTCAGACTAATCCCTAGAATGCCCTGCTTTTTCTTGCCATACCTCACGAATGTCTCAATAAACATTTCAGACCATAAACCATTCCATACGCTTGCGATATGGTGTAGGACATGAGATTTCCCTTCCTGTCATGAGATGCAACTTCAGGAGGAAGTGAACTCAAAATGGTGAGATGAATAGTTGTGTATCTATAGCACAGTTGTGGTGACCGGCAAAGACCAAAAATGTCTTCATGCGCTCCGCTGCCTTCCGGTTCAACATAAATATCCCTCTCGCTCTGCTTAGATCTAAATCATAATCATGAATGTTGGCTTAATAAACCCATCGACCCATAACTGTGCTGTTTTGCTCTTTTTTGCAATGCCATCCAGCACATTTATCAGGTCCTGCTGTGATTCTAGCTCATTGCTTTCAATAATATATTTGCGTATCTCTTCTGCTACCATACGGAAAGCCCTGATGTTTTCAGGAAACTTTTTCTTCTATCGAAAACAGAACACAGAACTAACTACAGAAAGCTCCGAGCATTACAATACAACGCTTAAACAGCCAGCAAAATTTATAAGCAGGTAGGTTCCACCAAATTTCGGATAAAAATCAGTGAAACATTTCAGGCCGGTACCATAGAGATCGAGTCCCCTTGCCCCTCTCTCTATCACTTTAGTTTCCTGTAATACATTTTGTGGAACATTATTTTGGGACAGGGGGTAAGCAGGTTATTGTTAATAGAGTCAAATTTTTAGAAATTACGTTGATTGTAAATCAATATTTGTCATAGTATTTGTTAATTTCTAGCCACTGAACACTGTTTTCATGCAGTATTGAATAAACCTAATTAAAAAAAGGTCAACAATCTTTAGTCTACACTCGGACAATGATTATTTGCAGTGTTTTCATGTATATTTTGTACAGGGTGATCTTTACTAATAATTATTGTATTAATTAAGTTTTTAAATCGGTTTTTGTTTTGTAAGTTTACGATCTAGTGTAGTGTTTCTTTGTCTTTTGTTGAGACCTTCGGGAAGAAATTAGCTAGTTTCCTCAATTTTTCTTATTATCCTTCATCAGAAGACCACAATCCTATACTTCGCAAGCATATATGATATTTTGTACAACTACAGAGTTGAACATATTCAATTTAGTGTTATGTTTAATACAAATACGAGATGGAATTTGGAATATGTATCTCGTATATGGAAGAATTTTTGTAGAAACATTTTATAATAAAGTTAACTTTAATAACAACAGAATCAATATGTTTTGTCCATTTTAAGTCATCGGAGATTATAATGCCAAGATATTTTATTTTCTTTACTTTAGGAATATTTTTGTCATTAACAATGATATTTTCAGTAATTGTAGAACGAACAGAGCTGTATTATTACAGTTATTGTATTCGAAAAAAATGATCTCTTCGCATTTCATATGATTGAGTTTCAGATTTTTTCTTTTTGATATTTCATCAACGGATAGAACATGTGAAAGATAGTTTTGTTGATCATTACGCTCAGTGCCTTTTCTTATTTTATAGAGAATTCTTGTCTCATCTGAATATTTGATAATGTTACCTTTTTTTTATTAAAATTTAGTTTTTCATTATTTATTTCCTTTGTACAATATGTAAATAATTTCGCACTTAGGAGACCTCCTTGTGGTATACCAACTTTGGCTTGAATAGGCGTAGAAGACTTGTAATTTAGCGTAATGAGGTGTACATTTGATTACTTCAATTATAACTTGATTTTGAAGTACAGTATTAAAGGCTGATGAGTAATCAAGAAATATACCATTAATTATTGAACCAGTAGTATTGTCAAGAGCATTGTTGGAACTAAAGCATCAATAATACTGTAATTGTTTTTATATGCAAATTGGTGTAAATCTTCTTCTTTTTATAGGAGAATTTGAATTCTTTTTAGAGCAATATTGTCTAAGGATCTCACTTGAATAGGTGTAACGGCAATAGGCCGGTGCGAAAAGATTTTGGATTGGACCAAATTTGCACACGTGTTGTCCGCCAAACAAATAAACTACGTTTAAAAAATGTTTAAAAGGAATTTTGATGATATAATTCAGCATACTATTTTATAAATATGAAAAGTAAAAATATATGAACTTAACCAAAATTAATACTACATAATAACATATATTAATACATAATAATATTCATGTAAACATATATACATTAAAATACACAATGTATATTTCACATAATTGTATCATAAATGATAGGAGTGTAAATTAAGCTTTTATCTTTATTAAAAATTAGATGTTTTTGATAAAATAAACATATTATATTCTGCATTTGGACTACTATTGAAATAATTTTATTGAATCAATACATTATTACGTAATTAGAAATCAATAATTATGTAATATAGTTTAGTAGTATATATTACACAGCAGTTTAGTAGTATTTAACCGTAATATAATTATGTTCGGTCACCTTAATATGAATTGTATATTTTAAATCGCGTTATTCTGCGCGAACGATGTTCTGCGATATTCTGCGCAACCGGTGCACAATCCAATGTTAATGAAACATATAGATATATCACATTTAGACAAATTTTAATAACTATATTTTCTTGCGTAAAATAAAAAAGAGTTGATTTTTTTATTATGTTATTTATAATGTATTTTAATGTTTAAATTTATTTATGTATGTACATAAATAACTCATAACACATTAGAATGTTTTACCATACAATTTACTATCCAATTTACCATACCATTTTCTTAGGTTTTTTAAATTGCTTACGTTATGCATATTTATTATTTAGCTTTTAATTTTATTACAAATTTAATTATGTGGGTTTAACAAATTAATAAAATTTACACATAGCCTATTATATGAAATATAGTCAATTTTAACGTTTACTGATATAAAATTATTCTTCGAAATGCATTGTCTCGTTTTTATTTTGTATACATGTATATATTCTTTTTTATATTTTCCAGAGAGACTCGAAGTTAATTATAGGATCATGGAGTATTTGATATAAAATTAGTCACAGCATTTCTACATCACAATTCAAATGATTATCATATAGGAAAAATGAGGATTACATATGCGACTGCCGAATAACAAGAAATACCAAACTAATTTACAAAAATGAACAACATAGACAAAAGTCTAGAAAGGTCAAATAAACTGGAAGAATAACCAGCAATCCACAAAAAGTTGTCTAACAAATATTTAAAATAATGCTAAATATATGTGTACGATATATGAAGAGACCGTAGGATGTTAACAAAGGTTAGTCTCCTGCATCCATTTTCGATTGAAAAAGCATAGCCACTGTCGGATAAATTATAGTAATTTAAAATAACAGACGAAATATGATGCTATAAAATATAGCGTATGAATAAATAGCTAAATTTTGCTATAGACATAACTTCAACTATCGTATTTTAATTAATCAATTAAGATTATTATTGGAGTCTCATTTAGAAACGTTCCTAAATAAATTAAACTAAAGTTGTAAGAGTATTTCCATCAATTTGCAACAATACGTTCTTTTCTGAATTTTTTTTTATTAAGTTTATAAAACAAAACATAAATAATTAAATGTTTACCCATTTCTTATAACTGGGTTCAATAATTAAAAATAATGAACAAGTATCTTGATATAGGTGATCGTAAATTAAACTTTAAAAGCATTTAGTTAATTCTAATAGATCTAATTGTAAAATTCACATTAGTAGTATGCACTGCCACAAAAGCATAATTCATAATTACCACTGACTATTTATTCTATTTTTAACTGTGCTTATTTGTAGAAGAGCATTGTATATATTTATAGGGCAATAAAATTGTCAGATACATTGAATTGATTTGTAAAGGTATAAATGCCTTAGAGCAATCAGCCAAATAAATCTACTGAAGGTCACCGTGTCTAATTGCATAATAAATATATTTAATTGGTGTAGACTTTGCGATTTGATGTCAAAGGAATTATTAATAATTTTGGGTACATGTTTTTAAAAACAAGTTGCCAAGGTATGAATTGCAGGACTTCTTTCTACCCCCACAAAGAGTCAAGAAAACATATTTACGATTTCATGCCTGAGATTCGTAATGTATATTGTAAATCAATAATTGTGGAAAATTTGAAGCTTATAGCTTAAACGTGATAGCGTCGATCATAACTACAGTGAGGCATGTGAGGTATGTTCCTCCTTACTTTTGATGTGCCCTTATTTCTTTAGAAAACTAACATAACAATAGTACATCTAAACCAACCTATCCATGATTCTATATAGTCCATTAGTATGATGTAATTGCCATTGTATATAAAGTATATATAAGTGCATTGTTTACCTATAGGTAAATATATATTTAGGTACTGCCTATATGATCATCATTTTATCATGATAAAAACATGCATGTACATTAAAAATATATAGTGCCCTATTTTCATAGACTTGTGCCCTTTCATAAAAAATTGCTTCTTAAAAATGTGTGTCTTATACATAGTTACGCCACTGGTTCTTACATACCAGAGTAATGATTTTTAAACATATATAGTGAACTTTAGGTAATATTGTTTAGCCTTGAAACACGGTCGGTCTGTTTTTGGGTTTTGTTATCTTCTGCGTAAAATACAAAGCTGTAAATATGGGAAAATATTATCTTTATAGAGTTTACACTATTTATACATTTACATTAACAAATAATACATAATAATAAAAAGCAAAACATGTTTATATAGCCAATTGGATAGGTTACATATATATATATATAGCCAATTGGATAGGTTACATATATATATATATATATATATTGCCATAATTGATCCTACGCTATATTTTATTTAATATTATCAATAAATAACGCGGTGCCCCGGTTTTTTTACGATCAATTAGTAAGCTATCATCATGCAAATATGCTTTTTGTATCTCAGGATCTACTTTCTGGAATAGTTCATTTGACAATTGTCGGTCTGAGGTAAATTGTACTAAATTTAAGAAGCTGCTAAAATTTGAACTGTTCTAACTTTGTTCTTCCTTTTCTCAAACACATCGAT
Source organism: Coelogynopora nodosa (assembly GCA_034780555.1). NCBI lineage: Eukaryota > Metazoa > Platyhelminthes > Proseriata > Coelogynoporidae > Coelogynopora > Coelogynopora nodosa. Next base: position 25,310 of record JAUZND010007564.1, on the reverse strand, counting down.
TGTATGTTACATAATTTGTGTCTGAATAAATGTATTATTATTATATTATTATTATAAAGTGTCGTTAAGGAAATAGTTAATAATACAAACATTTTGTGTGTTACTACTCACCAAGTAGACAATATCGTAAATAATTATTTTATTAAAATTCAACCAGATTTGTAAAATATATTTTTGATATTATGTACAGACTTAATCTTGAATACTACAATGTGCAAAGCGAACAATTTATTATTCATTTAGTTAATAAATATTTACATTACAATAATATTAATAGTAAAAATCCATAATGTCAATGGTAACCGATTTGTTGTCTTCTTGTCATTTCATTTCGGTCGGTAAAATAAGGCATATTTAATCGTAATTTTATTATTACGAGTATATAGTTCACAGTATTCCTAATTTTAGACTTTAGGCTGTGCTGTACTGTTTAAATGAATTATGTTAACTGATTACAACTGCTGAATAATTAAAACTGATATTCTATTGGATCACAACATTTTAATGAAGTATAATTATTTGTTAAGCAACATGAACATTTTACCACATAAATTAAAAATCATAATTTTGTTGCAATTTGTTACATACTGTCTATTCTATGATTTTCATTTCTTATTCATTTAATATTTAAAACATATTAGAACACATTTTAATTTTTTCTAGTTCTTTTTTAGAGAATATTTTAAATATTTAATTTTAACAAAAAATTGAACATTCACAGTCATATTTCTACAGTTTAACCCATTTACTGTATCGTACGTAGAATAATATAGGAAAATTTTATTTAAAAATTCTTCCTGTCTCTATATTTACAAATATACATGCAACTCTCTATAGTAGTTTCATAGCATATACATTATACAATATAATGCAGGATGGGATATGTAATAATATTAAATTATTTAACTATGTTATGCAATTAACATAATAAAATTCATATACATTTAGTTAGAATGTTTTTCTTTCATTAGCATAGACTATCATTCAAATATATATATAGTATATATCATCAAGTGTTTTATTAAATATTGTAAGTTATTTGTAAGAATATTCACTACTGAATTAACTCAGGTAATTTCAGTACTGAATTTCATACTGAATTTCTCATGTAAAATTACTCTTCAGAAAGTTGAACCGCAATTATAAGCAATTAAGTTAGAAGCCTGTCAGAGTCGATATTAATTTAGAATGCTCAATTTCAGTTGGCTACCTACAGTAGTTGTTTCTGGTTGTGTTTTTTTTAATATTAGCAATTTCCATGGTAACAATTATTTTTATAGCATGTTTAAAATGTAATTATACGGTTCGAATTCTAAACGTCAATGGCATTGCGTTTTTATAATAATATTTAAACTATATTTTTTGGTGTCTAATGTGGAGTGAATATATACAATTTTGGATAGATTAGGATGTGTAACTTATTTAACTCAAGACATTGTAGAATTATCTGAATATTTATTAGGATTATTTGAACTGTTTTACTAGAGAGACAGTGAACTAAATATTAAAACTTATCAGACACATTTAAACCTGACGCATGCATGTAATTTAAGGATAAAACTTTCTCTTATTAAATTATACGCAGCCTATATATATATATAGTTTTTAATTGTTATATTTAAAATGCATAACTTATTCAATCATATAATGTATGTAGCTATGTACATATTGTTTATTACACTTGTGTCCAAATCTGTGTCTTAATATTCTACTAACCATCTCGGCAATGAACTATATACGAATATTATTGAAATTTCTATAAATCTCACATCTTGGACTGCATGGAACTAACATATATATATTTTAAAGTAAACTATATTTTAAAGTACTGTTATAGGGATCTAATGGGACTTACATATTAACTAAAGTGAGTTGCATTTTTATTCCAAAATATAATGATCCTAAAATAGTATAAAGCCATTATACCAACTTTATCCCATAAAATTATGTTACAACTGTCTTTTTATATTCAATTTTACTAATTTCATAATATTTAACAAGTATTGTGACAGTGAGCACCCAATGATGGGGGTACTCAGGTCACGTATTTCACCCCCCCCCCCCCCTTTATTTTGTTGACAAAACGGTGCCATCTCTCTTTGACAAAATGTATTAATTTTAGCTTATTTAATAACTCCAATCACCTATTGTTATGTATTATTAAATTGTAGGTACGCATATACTGTATATATTTAAAAATTATATAACAATCTTATTAACAACCAACTTAACTAATGAATCCCACGTATCATCTTGTTTGCAGACGACATACGTGCTTAACCCAAACTCCATTAGCACACCCCGTCAGGTAAGTATTAAACTTTACATCCAGATAACAAAATCAATAATCCAATTGCAGTATTTAGGCATACCATCGTAAATATAATTTTGAGTTACCATATACATTGTATATTGTAGAAGAGCGATAAGAATGCTACACACAGGTCTACTATGAAGCAACTATATGCTTATAATAATGATCACTATTGGCCTCTCTTTCTGCTATTATTATTATATAGGCTACAATTTAAATGAACATTCTTCTGAAATCAAACTGAAACGTGTTTGGTGCAGCATGAGTAAGCACATCAGTTGCGGCATTAAGTGGAGGCAAATATAATCCATTGAATTATACAAATGATTTGAGCAAAATTGCAATCCACGTATATATAATATTAAAATGCTACATATATGCATATTCCAACTGTATATCTCTGCTATAATTGAAGACTTGTTTATTTTTAAACACATTTAAACACGGATCATAAAGAACGCCTACTAAATTTGAGACGATGATATAATTTGGATCAAACTATTAAACGTTTGTTAATTAACTTTCACACTAGACTCGTATGCTTTTATAACATACTGAAACTATAATATTATCCTTAATTTTTTTAGAAATATCGTACATGAGATGCAATTTGTTGTCATACTGAATTTAAAGCGACTCAGTACCTACATGTTTAATCGTTATTGCCCATGCTCATAGTTTTCAACATAAAGTTTGTATAACGGCAAATCCAAAACAAGGTTTTAGCTATATAATTATAACTACCTCAATATAGAAGCTTTTCAAACAACCAAAACACAATAATCGATATCACATAATTTATAAACTGGAACAATAATGATACCAGTGAAAACGGTTTCGCAGTTTTCGTAAAAATAAATAATAACAGTTAATTAAGGAAAATATTGTCAAACAGTTTTACCAAGTAAATTCACTATTAAGATAGGGTTTCTGGGGGCGCGTGTAGCTTGTAGCTTGTAGCTTGTAGCTAGGCCTGTACTCTTGGCATTAGTAAACGGATTAGCACTGCCATATTGAGTATATCTGGTTGGTTATAGGCCTAATTAAAGTAATTCAATTATTTTATTATTTTCAGAATTCTCGGCCGATGTAACCCTCCTTTTCATAGTCTATTATTTATCATCAGAATGAACCACACGTTATGTAGATAAAATACTTTGTACGCACTCGTTTGAATAATACCAAAAGCGTGTGTTTAGGTTCATCTAATGTACATCTAACGTACATATCCTTTTCTAATACATTATCTGTGAATGTTAAAATGTTTTCCGCAAAGCCCAGACATTGTTATGGCCTTCTTTCTTAATTCTAGATTACCTTTTTTCTGTTTTACTATGCAACTTTTATTAGACAACACTATATTACAAAAGACCCTCACATATGTATATAATATATCACAGTACCTAATCATACATATAACCACCAATCCATTCATATAAAGTTAAATACCAAAATTCTCATCGCAATATATTTTAACGAGTAAACTATCAAACTATCTGTATTCAAGTCTGTTAGCTCATTATGTAGGTATTGTACAGTGTGCCTATATATAATATATAATATACCATCTACGTGGACGTATTATATGGTATGGCGTACACTCCAGGCATAAGATGTTGACTGGACACTGTCATACCTTAATATATTAAATGTATTTCAAATTTTCAATACCAACCCTGTGGTCAACTGAAATGCCAACGGTACCACGCTCACTTCAATGCATTGTACCACCACCAACCCCCCCCCCCGCACGCACACACAACATCATTGCAACTGTGGCAATAAAGCCTACGACTACTTTGTGATCTTAAGTAAGGGACCACGTTGGTCATTACTCATGCATAACGACATTTTATTCAGATTGAGGCGCCCTACTGTATATATAATTTTAATTTTATGGTGTAGAAGTTATGTGAAAGTGAATTCCTACTGCCCCCTTTCATACAGTCGTATATACTTACTACAAAAATATATATATATGTATTTCAAAAGAATAATTATAATCCGTGAAAAATAGTTTTTTCAAATAGACAGCTTGATGCTTTTAATATTAATTGATTATTTTTTATACCCTGAAGATTTATTAAAATTAAAAAAGAAAAATTAATTAGTTACTTTTAAATAATATTATAAATATATTGTATTCAATTAAGCTTAGTATAATACATTGGGCGTATTTTTAATTACTATTTTCACAATTTTTTGTTGATAAAGACATGTAACAGATACGACCATTTTTTAAAAATAATTTTTGTATCTGTATTTATAATTGTATTATTTTTCCATTCCATATTACAGGATATTGTTCATTTTTTAAGTGCCACTAGAATACAATCGACCGGTATAAATAATCGATAAACAAATACATTGGTAAATAAAATGAAACATGGCAGATCATCTCCATGGTAACACTACAGAGAGATGTAGTACGTTTGAAATATACGGAATTTAATACTTATTTAGATTAAAATGAACAATGTGTATAATATTTAAATTTAAAATGCAAATAACAATTACATTTTGTATTATACTAAGAAATAATACTTTTGACAAAAATTGAGATCTAAAAGATATAAATTATCAGATTGTTTGCGGTTGCAATCACTAATTATACTACATGGGCGTAGCTATCCTTAATGTGGCAAAGAGGCCTATAACCCTCCACCCAGGCTTTTATTTTTTAATATTTTTTTATATGCTATATCAAAGGTATAACACTCGACGGACACAGCTGTCTGCCATGGAGAGCTAAGGTACACTGCTGGGATTCGAACCCGCTATCTTCACACTAAATCACCAGCGCCTTAACCGACTGGGCTATCTCTCCCACGGTAGTCTCCCACTATATTTTGATAGAACATTTCTATAAATACTAATTAATTAATTATAATACTATATATAAATGATGGTGTGGCTTGAAATATTTTACTTTTGAAATAACCTGACGTTTTTTGGAAATCAAAATAAGTTCAACCCTTCCCCCCAACTACAAATTTGGTAACATACGCACATGTACTAACTAAATAGTATTAGAAAATTAAATGAATCCGATAGTTAAAACTTCAACACTATAACATTTTATAAAAGCATTATATATTTATGGACTTTATTTTAAATATGGAAAAATATTTTAAATTTAAACAAAATTATTGCATATCAATTGTTAGAAAAATCAATAGGCAATACAGATAAGTAGATAGATGACTAGATCGTTTTTATGCATAACTTGGTACAATAGTAATTGAAAACATTCTATTCAAATCCTCAACATCACTACAAAACAAACAAAAAAAAAATATATAAAAGAAGAACCAAATAAGAAACAAATTGCTTATAATAATATCAGGATGGTTTAAAGGAAAAACCAACATTTATGACTAAGCTACACAGAGGTCAAACAAAAGGAATGTGTTATCGCCAAACCACAAATATTATTAAATATAATTTTATAAATTTTATAAAAAATGTTTACAATCCAAGCATAGCTTGTACTCCATGTAAAACGGGTCTGGAGGGATAAGATGTCAAACATGTGGATTTAAAAGACCAAATCCAAAAAAGCAGAAGCATAATTGGGGACATGCCGGACCATATACAGTAGAAAACACGTGAAACAACTGATATTTATAATAAAAAAGGGAAGAAAAGATGGCTAACCATTGGTGCGGAACATTGGACCTTCAGCGGCTATTTCTATACAAATCTAGAAGATAGTATCCCGATTCATTACTGGCATATCATCACGGATGTGAATACCTTCTCATATGTGTCTGCCGGGGTGATTCTTAGCATATTATAAAAAAAATTAAATAACTAAATCTAGTCATCTATCTACTTATCTATATTGCCTATTGATTTTTACAATTTATAAATTCTAAGTTGTCTATCAATTGATATACAATAGAATCGTTTTGTTTGAATTTAACATATTTTTTACGTATTTAAAATATGAGTCCATAAATTTATAACGCTTTTATTAATTTCATAATTTTAAATTTTTATTGTTTAATTTTAGTGTTCGTGGAATTCATCCGATATATATATAAAATTAAAGTTTTGACTATGGCACTTTTTAATTTTTTAATTTTATTTATTAATTATTAATTTGGTTTAAAAATTTAACTATTTTCATATGTTTTATATGTGATTATTGTAACTCATAAATTTCTCAAGACATTAAAATCAAAGTTATCCCAATTTAGAATAGAAATATTATTTTATTTAATATAATTAGTAGTATATATTAGACAGACAAAAATGATTAATAAATAATATTAAAATATATTAGCCTGGGTTAATATAAACAAATACAACATTAATATTATTAAACATATTAACATAACATATAGAGCGTAAACTATTTAGAATATCGTATTACAATACTACAATTGGAAAAACAACTAACGTGCAATAGTGCTATAATTACTGTTCTAGAATAGAAAAGAATAGTTTAATAGAAGATGTATTCACACTTGACAAAACATTAATGCACACAAATAGTCGCCATGCCAACTAATATCCGGGCGTCTTCCAGATGACGTAGATGAAGCCGGCCATGCTGAAGACGAGACTTGCAGCTGGCTCGTGGGAGTAGTAGGCCCAATACTGCCCCTTCACGACAACAACATGCCACAGGCGCTCCAATCGTCGGTCCAAAGATGACTTGATGGCCTTGGCGGAATCCTATATACAGCAGCACAGGAACAATTGAAATTCAGATAAAAATAGAAGAAAATTAGTCGATAAATAGTAAAGAATTGTTTCAAAAAACATATTTCTACAAAGCTCACTTTGGTTGATTTGGAATCTTTCATTTCTTCGCGTACAATTCTGACGATCGAATTTTGCGCACCCAATTTCATATCACTGGCAATGACGGTAATGTCCGCAGGGAGGGGATCGTTTGCTCTTTCACTGGAAAATATTAAAAAAACAACGAGTCAGATAATACATGGGAAAACATCCTAGTTCTAGTAATAGTTTGATTTCAGAATTGCAATGTGTTGAATTGTTCTGAATAATGAATTACATTCCACTATACTTACCAAGAACCGATTTCCGTATTATGAAGAGTGCACCATGTTTCAATAGTTATAGTGCCTGACTGGTCCTCATCAACTTGTGTAATAAATGTCTACAAGAGTTGGAAAAAGATATTAATAATTACTTATATACAACACACAGACAGAGATCTTTAGCCTTTCATACTTTATTCCAAAAATGCTTACTTCAATTTTTGCCTCATCCGAATCGTGACGCCTCAACCATCTTCGCAGCTCCGAGGTGCAAATGTAACCTGAAACGAACACACATTTTACGTCCAGGATTATATCGAATCAGAATCAAAGTGTTAATGATCACTATTTATAATGAAGGCGAAATAAAAACTATCTACATATACGAACCATCGTCATTGATATCAATGTCGGCGTACGCGTCGAAAATATTGCCGGGCAAGGACATGATTGTTCAATAGAATTTATTGAGTCTTTACTGGCTTTAAAGTTATAAAGTTGTGAACAACAATTATCAGGCAACCTACTTTATCAATTGAGATCATCATCACCCTATTGACAATATAAAGACATGCATGGGCGACTCTTTTTGTTTATCATGCAGCATTTTAGCCTTTCTTATAAGAATGGAATGATGTATGCACCAGCATTCATCAGTTATTGTAATTTTGTTTACATATATATGTATAGGCTAAATGCTAAGAATATAGGAGTATAAAGAAAGCTCATAACTACAGTAACTATAATATTATGTTGATGGTTATAATGTATGTGTGTATCCGCGACACCATTTTGAAAAGGATTAAATATTTACAATTAATGACAGCAACATCTTGTAAAGGTGGAATATGAAAGGATTCACTGTGCTGTTCTAACAAACTTGACCCCCGTTATTGTTTGTTTGTACGATTGCTTATTAAATTATTTCGACTTGAAGTATTGACATTTATTCTATTATTTACTTAAAATATTTAGATTATTTTGTAAAGGCTCATTTTAAATTTTAAAACCAATATAACAATATAACAATATAACTGATTATTTGCTTTATTGTAAATGATTTACACCTTTCAAACATTACAATTTCATCGTTATATAAATTTGCGCATATGTAAAAACACCAAATGTTCATTTTCATAGTGGAAAGGTCTTAAAACTATTTTTTTAACTAGTGTATATTATACTTATTAAATTCACACCAAATCTTAGAGTAAATAGTATATGCAAAAAATATAAACAACATTTGATGAACAATCACCGGGCAGTGTGCTAGTAATTGTTTTTCTAATTAAAAAACTACGTCGAAACAAGTCGAAATATTATAAAACGGAAAAAATGCCTTTTTGAATAGATTACTCGGTTATCTACTCAAACAGTTGTCATATTATTCAATTTAAAAAAACCTTTAGGTAACATTTGTGTAATATTTCTTAACACTTTATTAAGATATATATACGTATAGTTCATAAATAATTTAAATTAATGGGTCAACAGTTCATCCATCCGGGTTTAAAGGTAACGTAGGTAGGAATGTTTTCGACAATGAACGTGCGTGGTGTCCTCATGACTTCCCCTATGTTATAACTCTTCTATTTTTATTTATCCAATCATAATTTAAGTTTAACTCACAGTCTTTAACTATCATATTGCAATTAACATTTTAGCAATTAGATAAATTAGATCATTTTAGTTTTTAAAATTATATTAACTAAATATTGACTCTATAATAGCTGTTTTTATTGCATTACATTTGTAATAAAGATATATCATTAAATTATATGAAATGTATACGTAATTTATTATATAATTTCGTATTAAATATAATAAATATTTTAATTACCTACTATGTTATGCAATCTGAACAGCTCTTGTGTATATTTAGACATGTTTAATTATAAATTACATTTAGTTAGTAGTGTTGGTAGTTTTATGTTTATACCAAAATAGAATTATCGAAATTCCTGTTATTCAAACATTTGTATTATTACATTAATATTGTGCTTTTTAAAAGCACCAAATCTCTGTGGCTTAGTTAATTCAATTATTATTATCGATTACATTAATATATTGTATAGAAATCATTTGTTTTAAAGATAGATATATTTTATTGATTTTCAACGTCGGATATATAGCGTCCTTTAGTCTATTTTTTTAAATATAAAATGTTGCAAATTTTTTCCTATAAACGTTTTCTTTTCCAATGCAAAATGTTTTATATATATGTTATTAGATATTTACATTATAGTAGTTTCTTGCTTGAACCCAATCCTTATAGCTGCAAGTTGTAAAGTTTATGATTCTAACGGCATTTTTTTCTATTATCCGAAACTGAAACTTATCCACTTTATTTTAAGCTGTACAATAAAAATAATTGAGTTACTATTTTTCACCTTATGTAATCGAATAGTAATTTATTATATTTACCTTAAACTACCACAATTCAGAAATAATACAAGTAGAATTCTCCATGCGGCGCTACGATAAGGCTTTGATGAATTTTGATAGACCAGTAATCGACAGGTAAATCCATCTGCTGACCGGTTTCGAAGTATTTTCTTCCCGATTATAAGCATTACATGTGTATTTGCGCAACTACGGTGAAGGGCTCATACTACAAGTTAGACCAGTTGACAGGAAGTTGACAGGCGAGGATGTGACCTAATAGTAGGTGGGTTCGGTTCCTATTCTGTTCTGAGGAGGGGCAAATACCCCACAACCGGTCTGAAGAAGGGTTTTACCTGTCGATTACCGTGTCCATCAAAATTCATCAATTTCTAAATTCATCAACACTACTCGTACAATGGTAAACGTAAAAAATATGTTCGGAAAGAAATTACAAAAAGGCAATTAAATCTATAGAGTCACTTTAAGCTGTTATTGTACTCTGTAGCATTTTATAAAAACATCATTTGATGATAAAGATAGTTGTCAGTTTTATATTGAATTAAATTAAAAATTGAATGAGTATATGCAATTAGAATTTCAAACATTTGTTTTTACAATAAAGCTACAACGCAAATAATGGAAAGAGTTTTATAAGTTTATTTTATAAAAAATGTCAAGAGCTTTCTAATACAACATATAGTTAATTACAAAAAGGGTTTTACAAATCGTATATGCGTATAAGGAATTGTAAATTATTTTAATATATCCACTTATATAATAATATTATTTAAAACTTTAAACATAAAATAATATATAATCTACAAAACTATATGGCGCTTTGTAGATTTTTTTAATGCAGTAAGGAAGATTATTATGAATTTAAATAGTGATTTATTTTACAGCTGAGTAAGAAATATAGAAAATTTTAACACAATATTTTCAATATGATGATGCAATCGAAATATTTATATTTATGTTTTTGATTTTATAAAATGATTATTTTATAATTATTTTTTATTACTCGATATATCATTCAATACTATAGTTTCAAGTTTTATGCTTTATGTTTTACAAAATAAAACGCTATTTACAATAGTAGATATACATGTATGTAAAATATGTATGATATGTAAATATGATATGATATTAATATGAAATATGAAATAATAATAATAAATATAAACAATAATATGAAATAAATATGATATGTAAGATATGTATGTAAAATAGGTATTTATTTTAATTAAATTAAAATATTATTATTGAATACAAACTTCAATCCATTATAACCATAGACTTTTAGAGATAAATTGAATATATTGATATATTGTATAAACAGATATATTGAAACATGTGACTATAACACAGCTCCAAAGACTATAATGTTAACATTCAAATTATAAGCTATACTTTTACAGAATACAGCAAATTTAAAAAAGCAAACTCACCAACAAAAATTACCTTTAAAAATGCTAAATAATTTACTCAAATAGAGAGAGACTCACTCTCATATATACACGTTTTAATTCGACTCAATTAAGAAAATTAACTCAGTTAAGAAAATTTGCGGTAATCTAAATCCAAAATTCTATATAATTTTAAGCTTTTTCGAACGGAAACAGGAACATGATAAAGAGAACAAACAAGCTAAATTAGATAGTCAATGAGTTTTAATTTTTTTAATGTTATAATTTAAAACAATGGTTTATCGCCAGGACCACAATATAGTGTACTTCTATATTAGAAATACAGGTTATCAGCTTAGTAAATACATATAATGCAGGTATTTTTAAGGAAAAGTAAATACGCACAGTAAACAGTAAAATTAATAACATATATTAATTTACAACAATAGCTAGCTAGCTACGCATACACAATGCAGTATTAGCGGGAAAAAAGTTAAATTAAACAAAAAATCGGAGTTCTATACTTTTGGATAAACGAATGAGTTCTGCCCACTCGACACAGTGTGTACATCCAGCTAGTAACCAGGTGTCTTCCAAATGACGTGTATGAAGCCGCCCAGGTTGAATACGATGCTCGAGGCTGGTTCGTGAGAATAGTAGGCCCAGTACTGCCCCTTGATCACTACTACGTGCCAGAGACGCTCCAGTCGTTTGTCCAGCGCCGATTTGATGGCTTTGGCAGCGTCCTATATGTGTGTAGAACAGACATATTAAACGGTGAATCAACCCGTCGACTATGTGGATATATATGTATAACTATCTGACATATACCATGACATATCATAATATAGCTTATGTTCACATATGGTTTTTATTATGTCCCATGTTTGATAATAATAATTTAGTTAATTTACATAAAGGATCTTACTTACTATGCGTGGACTGTAATATGAAACCTAACAAGTTTTTTTCTTTATATTATTTGAGTTAATTTATTTTAGAAATAGTTGCTTGTTGCCAACATACATCAAAATTCTTTCCGAAAGTTCAAAGGGGCAATTTATTTTATATAATAGAAAATATATTAAACAAAAGTGCTAAATTGATTGTATACATCTTAAAATACACAGTTTGATATTTTTTAACTAATTGAACATTGCTAAAATTGCTTATATACATATCTCATATGAAGCATTTTCATATTTGTCCAGCGACAGTGATTTCTTGGCGTCGGACAAAAACTTGAAAATTCGACGCCTTTTTTAATTTAAATTACTAATACTCTGTAGTGTACCCTGGATAAAGCTAACATTTTGTTGTCTATAGTTGGACAAAATATACTATGGACAAAAAGGACGTGTCAATATTTATAATATTTGAAATAATAAATTTTTAAAAATCCCCAATTTAAAATTTACATTAGAAACAATTAAATATGTATGCATCTATAACAAAACAGCCATTATTTAACAATAGTATATTTTAATAAACCCTGGGTTAGGTAGAAACGACAGGCGTAGCATCAGTTACCTTATATGTTCTGGATTCTGCCATCTCTTCGCGGACAGCTCGGATGATTGCCTTTTGCACGCCGGGTTTCATGTCGCTTGCGATGAGCGTAACATCGTCCGCTAGCGGGCCCTTGGCCTTTTCCCTAAAATATATGTCAAATATACATTTGCTACACACAACGGTTTTACCCCACTTTCTGACTCCAGAGCAAGAGTATTGCATGCCGGGTAAAATAATGTATCACATCATGTAGTCTTACAGGCTGGATTCTTCTAAATCATGGTATTCACACCAGGCAGCTAAAGAGATGAGACCAGAGGGGGTAACGTCTATTTGGGATAAAAAGTTCTGAAAAAGAAATCATATTTAATTTTATAATATTAACAATTAAATTAAGTCACTGTTCCAAAATTTAAAAAAGTTACTTCAGTTTTCTTGTCATCGATACCATGACGCCTCAACCACCTTCTAACCTCTGTTGCGTTAATGAAACCTAAAGATATAATAAATTCAGTGTAATGTTGATATGGCGACTCAAAACTGGAGTATTTAAATAAATAAATAAATAAAAAGTAAATCAATTGCTACAAACCCTCATCATTAGTGTCAATATCGAAGTAAGCATCCTTTATGTAATGCGGTAACGACATGTTGTAATCGAAGAGCTCTTCTTTTAGCACCGATTAGTTTGAAAATGTGGTGAACCTCAATTGCCACGAAACTTAATATGTGATTTTAGATGAGAACTACTATGGACACGTTTGTAACATGCCATATATACATCAAGTAATCTTTTGTTTAAAATGTAGCTTACGTATTACGCTATATACCGTGTATCAGCTAACTTGTTTCAGGTAAAATGTATGCAGGGAACAAAAGGATTGCATCCATACACATTCACAAATGCATATAATTCAGATAATAGATATTACTCTTACATTAAGTTGAGTATGTCTATACAGTACATATATGTACAGTCTTTTGGAGTGCATACAAGTATTACTTAGGCATCAATGATTAAGAGGAATACATACATACCTATGCAGGAGCCGCGGAGCCAGATTCTTAGTGGGGGGCCGAATATACATTATTTATCCATTTTTGGAAAAAGTGCATTCATGTTTTATACCTTTTTTTCTATTTTTCGTAAACAGTGAGTGATAATACTATTTCCAATGTTTATATATTATACCAAAATTAAGACTTATGAAATTGAATATATAACATTTGTTTATATTACAACTTGTCGGAATTTTGAACTAATTGCACAATTACCGAAATTTCTCAACAAATTTCCGAAAAATCAATAATTGAGTCAAAATTTCCGAAAAAACACTATGCAATAAAAAACACTATACAAAACACTATTCAAAAGCAATATGCTTACACGGGGTAAAGCGGTGTAACTTATCATGGGTAATTACTTCGATCATGATATCTGTTCAATATGTAAAATAACAAAAATCAATCAAATGTAAATATAATCATATTTTCCCTTTTGATACCAAAAATACACGTATCAAAAACTTTGAAAATGTAAATGTTGGCCAACTGTGAAAGTGTGTGAAAAATATCGGCGGTATTTATGTACCAATTGTGTTATAAGTTAATGTATATTGTTAGTACTTCTTACTTTTACACTTTTACAATGTTACATGCTCAATATTATTTATCTCATGTGATCAAATAAAATTTAAGTCAATATAAATAACCATTACATACTGGGACTGATGATATACAAAGGGAGGGGAATAAAAAAAAGAACATTTATTGATAAATAGGAATAACACTTCACTAATCATTTAGAAAATCTTAACAAAATTACCTACTTACTACAGGTAAGTAGGGAAACTTACATTTTTTAAAACAGGGTAGGCCCTACATCAATTATGGTCGCAATTTTAAAGATATATATAACTGTTACTTGTATTGTATAGAGAATTGATGACAATATATATTATGACGAATGTAGAAATTGCGAGTTTTAACTCTTTTACCATACATATAGTAAGTGATAAAATATCCGATACAGTTAGAAGAAATTTATAGACATTTAACAAATTTAAGTGCTTTTTATATTTGGAGTAATAACTACTTTGCGGTGGATACTTCAGCAAACAAAATATTGGCAAATATTATAATTGTTCATAACTTTTTTGATATTGACGTATTTTTTGGCAATTTCATTTCTGTTCACTGTTCTGCTCGGGAAGGCAACTGTTAACTTGGTGTATCGTTGGTTGACGAAGACAACTGTTAACTTGTTGTATCGTTGGTTGACGAAGACAACTGTTAACTTGTTGTAT
>JAUZND010007564.1:0-10272 GCA_034780555.1 Coelogynopora nodosa | reverse complement strand
TAACTTGTTGTATCGTTGGTTGACGAAGACAACTGTTAACTTGTTGTATCGTTGGTTGACGAAGACAACTGTTAACTTGTTGTATCGTTGGTTGACGAAGGCAACTGTTAACTTGTTGTATCGTTGGTTGACGAAGACAACTGTTAACTTGTTGTATCGTTGGTTGACGAAGACAACTGTTAACTCGTTGTATCGTTGGTTGACGAAGGCCACTGTTAACTCGTTGTATCGTTGGTTGACGAAGACAACTGTTAACTTGTTGTATCGTTGGTTGACGAAGGCAACTGTTAACTCGTTGTATCGTTGGTTGACGAAGATAATAGCTGTTAACTCGTTGTATCGTTGGTTGACGAAGACAATTGTTAACTTGTTGTATCGTTGGTTGACGAAGGCAACTGGTGAAATTGTCTCTTCCAATGTGCAACCTCCTATGTATAGCAGAACAAGCGTTTCAGAATCGCCAACTATTTGTAGATGTTGAAGATGCAGTTACTCTAATCGTTTGTGAACTCCACAAATTGGGGGAAAAAAGGTGAAAAAATGGTTTAATTTAATTTCCTATAAATGCTGTTCTTATATAACCGTTTAATTAAATATTTTCCCGTAATTATTTTCTTGTACTTCTAATTATATTTTGAATGTATTGATTTATATACTACGGTCGGTTTTCAAAATTATAATTAATATATAAAACAGGTTGACGTAATACAAATACAGATGATTGTGAAACAGGCATACCAGATTTCACTTTATTCATAATAAAGTATTACATTTAACACAAGTGCTGGAGATAACCATCAGCTAAACTCATCCTATTGTAATAGACATATATTTCTTCCCTTTTTCTATTAAAATTTGGAATACGCATAACGCAAATAACAAAGCGTAAAACTATGTTCTATTTATAATTGCAGTAGGCGATCAAATTAAGTTCGATATTTCCATTCCAGTGGATTCGTAAAGTATTTCAGATTTCATACATCTATAGATCAATTAACACAAGGTTAGATAATAAAGTTAGTCAACATAATACTATTTAATAATACTACTTAATAATTCTACTTATTTAACACGAGTAAACACCTGTATTAAGTTAGATGGACTTGTAATAATTATTATTTGAATTATGAAAAGGCCCACATATAACTTTATTCAATTGGAAAACAAAAGTTTACTAATTTATCAATAATAAATCAATAACGCACACAAAAGTAAAATTATTCAACAAAGTTAGCAAATTAACATTTTGCCTTAAACTTGGCCATCACAAAATAACACAAATTCTGTTATAATTGTATTACAAAAACTTAATAAAAACAATCGTCTGAGAAATATTTTAGAAAAAAAATTATTGGCCTACATTTTCTATTTTTAAATCCCTTTTTTAGTAAAATTATAATATATAACCTTGTAATGTGGAAATCCTGAACTCTTTGTCATTTTTGGTCTGCATGCATAAATTTCATTATTTCGTATTTAAACCTTAACTTTCTTAATTAATGTTATTTTGTTTCTAACAAATTGTTGTCACTTTCGGAGTTAAATATCGCATTATTAATATATTAGCAATATATTTATTTGAAAATGTTTTATGTAAATGTTTCGTATATTTATGAGATTCAGTAATGTGGAAAGCTCAGTCAATTAATAAATTAATTATCATTTTTATCTTCAAGAGGTTTTTATTTCTGAATTGTTCGTACTGGCTGTAGTGTATGATGGCTATATTTTGAATGCAAAAAAAAACTTTCTGGGTCTAATAAATAGGTGAGTAAATTTATATGAAAGAAAAAAATTAAATATTTTGAGCAGTAACGACTAACATTTTTTTAAATACCCATAAATAGGATGTATCCACTGATTTAAATCAATTAGGAATACAATTTTTCTGAAACTATCTATTTTTACGCCAATTTTATCGATGGTTTCAATTTACGTATATAGTTTATTAGATTATAATAACCAATACATTATAGTCTTACACAATGATACAGTTATAAATTAATTAATATATTATTTTAAATATTAAATAATTAATAAAAACAACAATCTGATTGCCTGTTTAATGTGTTGTATAGGTGATTTTGCCTTACTTGAATATAGTATTTATTTAATTTATAATATAATTTTTTTATTAATTAATTAAGATTAAGGCATAAGGAGTAATTTTTGTTATACCACTTAATAGGAACTTTATTAATTTGAACGTTTATTTTGTACATTAATTTTTTTTTTATTAAATATATTCAGAAAACCCTGTAATGTTTGACGGTTATCCCTATTCGTATGTTATTATTTGTAAACTTATCTATCACAAATATAAAAATAGAATAGTATTACAAAAATCAGAATACAATAAAAATAAGTATATTATATATATATATTAATTATAAAAACCATGTATAATAATGTAAATTATATAATTATTTAAATATTTGTTTTATATTTGGTTAGCATGTTGACATTTAAAGAAAGTAAATACATGAAAATGTCAAAAAGAAATTATTAAAAAGACTCTAGATATTATAAACAAGAATCCTATTTGTCAATTAATAGTTTAATAAAAACAACCCGTTTCCGGGTAGAATCAGGTTCGCAACAAGAGATGATGATATTCAACAGAAAACACCCCCATTTAATACACCATTTACTATCCGGGTGTCTTCCAGATGATGTAGATCATCCCATTCCGGCTGAAGACTATGCTGTTCTGAGGCTCGTGCGAATAGTAAGCCCAGTATTGCCCCTTCACAATGGTCACGTGCCAGAGACGGTCCAGCCGCTTGTCCAGACTTGTCTTGATATTTCTCGCCGCATCCTGTAATGAGGAGGAAGAAATCAAGTGACTGCCTATCGGTATATACCTATAACAACTTAAAATATTTAAAAAAAAACTGAGACACCCAACTATATGAATTAATTTATAATGTATTATTTATAATTAATTAATTATTTATTAGTGACATCTCTGTACCGTACCTTGTTGGACTTTCCATCCTCCACTTCATCAAGAACTAGATTGACGATCACGTTGATCATCCCCTTGCACATGTCAGTTGAGGTCACTTGGACTTCGCCAGGCAGTGGAGTTGACGGTGTTATCCTATAATGTGGGAAGCAGGGGATCATGCACATAACAACAAAACTTGTAATAAATAACTGTTTACTTCAAGCTGTTACTTGTTTAAGATTCACTTACAAATTGTCAATTTCAACATTTTCAACCAGGGCAAATGTTTGTTTTGAGATATAGCCATCTTCATCTATTTTGTACCTTAACAAGGTATCCTTTAGAATTCAGGAAAGGGGAATATAATTTATTAAGTTCAATATTAATTGTAACCTACAGAACAAGTACAAAAACAAATAAAGAACTTACTTCAACAACTTTCTCCTCGACTCCGTGACGTTTGAGCCATCGCCTAAATTCTCCCTGTGAAATATGACCTAAAACGGGGAGAATTCAGCATCATTAATCTGAGGCTTACGAGGAGAAGAATTCATACAAGGTAGTTCCTTCCACATAGCAAGGTACCGCCGAACTTATACCAACTTATTTAGCTTACCATCCCCATTGAGATCGATGTCAGAGAAAGCTTGTCTCGCATTAAAAAATTCTCGCATTTTGCCTAGTCAGCCTGTTTCTGGTGTTCTCACTGTTATAATTACTTTTAATATACAGTTATAACTTTACTCCCGACAGTATTTTTCGTGTATTATATTAATTAACCCCCTTTCAGTAGGTATGCGCGCAGGCAGAGTCAGTGGTATGATATATAACGTCTGCGGCATCAAGTCATTAATCAGTTCTAAACGACATTCCATCCATTGTCCGACCAATAAGCTCACTCAGGGTAGTTGTTTGACTTACCGTGTGTTATTCAACCCTGAACTGGGTGTCAGTATACGTATAATGCCATCATTACCTTGGTTTCAATTTTGATTTACTAATATATATAATAGCATCAGTTGTATTCTTGTTATATAGCATCACAGGTTATTTTAGCTGTTTCTCTTGCCCGAGTAAAGCTATGATACGCTATACTTGAGTGTGTGATTCTAGTATAGAATCTAGTTCAGTTGAAGCGATGGTGGAACAAAACAGTACAGGCGGCTTAATTTGGCTTCTGCCTAATAAAAATGTTTGATGCCAATTAAGCAGTTTATTGATACTAATCAGTGATTGATCGCCAAACCAGTTATTTGTAACTTGGGTTGAGAGTGATGAGAAGATTATAGGTCGATTGAACCTTCGCTTCGTGAAACGAGAAAGTTATATTAGAGATCACCGCAGAAAAAAAGTTTTTGACAAAATATTATGTTAACTTTTATAGTTCACATTAAATAACTTATTTCATAAAGATGTTCTGTGTTTTTCTATTTCAAACATTGTAGAATTGAAAAATTCCATTATTTGATCGAGTAATAATAATGGAATTAATAATAACGATAGTAATAATATGAATAATAATCATTAAAATTAAGAATACATTATATTTTAAAATTTTATTTTGTCTTATATTCTGTATCGACTAATACAATAATATGGTTCCCAGCGCAGCTGGATTCAAGAAAAAATTATCCAATATAATGTAGGATTGAACAATTAATTTTATAGTGGTGCAGAATAATAAAATAAATAAAATAAGGTAGCTATCCAGCCATTAAAATATTATTGACAATTAGAAATTGTTAAATTTAGTTACAATACATACAATATCATAATTTAAATCAGATGAAACATACAAAATATCCTAATTGCATTTTGCATTAATCAATAAAAATAATAACATTATAGATTGCAATAGCCCTGTATCCATACTGGTCAGAGGGGTTGTCCGCTATCGGTCCATACTGGTCAGAGGTGTTGTCCGCTATCGGTCCATACTGGTCAGAGGTGCGCTATCGGTCCATACTGGTCAGAGGTGTTGTCCGCTATCGGTCCATACTGGTCAGAGGTGTTGTCCGCTATCGGTCCATACTGGTCAGAGGTCCGCTATCGGTCCATACTGGTCAGAGGTCCGCTATCGGTCCATACTGGTCAGAGGTGCGCTATCGGTCCATACTGGTCCGCTATCGGTGCAAATTGTTCCGTCCTTTTTTATTTGACCTACGGATAAATTTTAACTTCTGCATGACTTTGCCTAAACTCTAGTTTTGCAACATTCAATGTCATATTCATTGTCATCCACCTATGGGGAGGTCACGTGACAGGCCCTTGAAATATTTCGTGATCTTAAAAATAGACAATTTGGTTAAGTTTGGTAAACCAGTTCAACTATAATAATGTGCCAAATATCAAATATTTAATTAATATTTTGATATTCTAATCGAGAACGCATGATTATGCTTTTACTTAATTTTTTTATATTATATAAATGTGGACCAGAAACAGACCACAGAAAAATACCAAATTTTTTATTATATGGACCATGTTCATTGGTAATTTACAAAAATTCCACTTTCTCGGTAACTTGGCACTATTTTAATTTTATTGCAATGATACAGTTATTTTGAGTGTAATACTTGCATTGTGCCCGTCAGTGTAAACATAATATAGTCGCATAGATATTTAGGTTAAAGTGATGCAATGCATGCAGCTATTATAGCAATCCACACTTCGCTAATTTTTTCAGGAAACTTTTAGTCAGCCACAATCATATCGTATTAATATTAAGTTTATAAACCCTCCTAGTGCTATACGTGATATCTATATATATATATATAATATTAATAATATTGACATGTAAGATCAGTCTTGTCAGTGTATTGTCATTAACCGAAAATTAACAATTACAGTGGCGTGTATAAAATGTAGACTAACATTTATGTACAATTATATAGAGTTTAGAATTTTGTAAAGAGTTCATATCTCGTATAGAGTTTTGTGAATTATAAATAATAATATAAACGATAAAAATTGGAATCAAAAAGCACAAGTTACGATTCCATACAACGCTTTTTATTTTTAAAATTACTATTAAAACAGGTAACAAATAATTAAAATGTTGCACTATTCTCAATAAATAATAAGAAACAATGAAATTCAATGATTAAATATGTTATTTAAAATGAATGCTTGTATGGTTTAGGCTACATATACGTGGATGATATATTATTAAAGACAGGCACCGTTTAGATATAATTGATAATTTAGTTAATTAAAGTTTATTGATGAAAAAAATATATTCCCTTGATAATTAATAGTAATGTCATATTATGGGAAAATTAACTTTCACGACAAAGAGATAGTATATAAAACACACTCATTTAATTTTATTAATCGTTAAAATGGAGAATTTAAAATGTTTAACAATTTTAAATTGAATATGACTAATGTAACTTTAATGTAGCTTCACCAGGTGAATTGATGTAATAAGTCAAAATTATACAATTATTATTAAAAAACACACATCATTCAATTAGCTGAATAAACTTGAGTTTAGTTTCTTTACTTTTCCTTTTTTGATCCAATACCACTAGACATGTACTTAATAGAAGTACGTTAAATGTGTTTAATTGTTCAGAAAACATAATTAGACACTTTTCACATAGTTTGCTTATTTACAAAAACAGTGTCTGTAATTTTTTAAATTTTGATGTGAACTAGGTATAATTTGATGCTTGGAGTAAAGAAAAAATGTGTGAACCAGTTTTTTATTAGTCTACCTAACTGTAAACATTTTACCTAACTGAAACCATTTAACATTATATGTATGTATGGGTGTATAACTTATATACTTTGAAGTATAAGTATAGCTAAATAGCATTTAACTATTTGAATGATTATCACTAGATGGAAGTGACGCAATTGTAATGTTATGCATGAAATATCACATTACGTTGCTTATTGTGAATGATTCAGGTTGAAGTGAATATTATGATTTTTCCTAAAAAAACTGTTAAAGTAGTATTTACATAATAATATCAACAACATTTTTATATTGCGAAGATATTTAATCATGTTTAATTATCACCTTATCAGTATTTTGCTAAAGAAAATATCCATTTCAAATTTAACAATATATAATGAACATGTATTAGCAAAGCTTGTGGAAGTTAGCTAACTAATTAGCAAAGTTTGTGGGTGTTAATTCGTAATAATGTTTTTAGTTAATTAGTTGTTAATTAGTCAATTAGTAGTAAATGTACGATTGAATTAGCAACTCTCAGTGACTTTAACTAATGGTTAGAATGAATTGTAGAATTTAAGAAACTAAATCTAAAAAACGAAATAATGGTTGTAATGCAGAAAAACGATTTGTCCAACTGACATATCATTTTATTGTAATAATATGCATTTTAAGGTGCTTTTTATTTGGATTAAATTGATCGTAATCATGTATTGATATAATGTTGCATTGTATTAAATATTTACAATTACAAAATAATACAACAACCTTCGGTACAGAAAACGTGTTATTATTGCCAACATTTTCTTGAAAATAAAAAACTGTTTAAAAATATACTAATTTCTTCGTCCCTAAAAATATTATTGATTATTATAAACTTCTATATAATTGATTACTTATTATTAACTTAAATATTATTAATTATTATTAACTTGAATATTATTAATTATTATTAACTTAAATATTGTTAATGATTATTAACTTTAATATTGTTGATTAGGAATAATTTCAACAAAGTTGATTATTTATAACTGGAACATTATTGATTATTATTAAATTGAATATCATCTATTATTACTAACCTGAATATTATTGATTATTATTAACTTCAATATTATTCATTATTATTAACTTGTGTATTATTGATTATGATTAACTTAAATATTATTGATTATTATTAACTTGAATATTATTGATTATTATTAACCTGAATATTATTGATTATTATTTACTTTAATATTATTGATTATTATTAACTTGAACATTATTGAGTATTTTTAACTTGAATATTATTGCATATTACTAACTATAATATTATTAATTATTATTAACTTAAATAATATTGAATATTATTAATTTTGATAGTTTTGAATATTATTAACTTAAATATTATTGATTATTATTAACTTGAATATTATTGATTATTATCAACTGGAATATTATTGATTAATATTTATTTGAATATTATCGATTATTATTGTCACGTAATTTTTTTTAAAAATATATATAATAAATAAAAAAATTATATAAAAAAATTCAAATCAATTAAATTGTTGTTTTCGATTTTTGTGCATTTAGCTTTCATGAAAATAGCGCATTTTTCATTGATCATTGTAATACATATGCCATGTACAGACAATTAGGGTGAATCATTCTGGAGAAGATATTCCAAATTCAATATTGCATCCTTTTGTTCATTGTTAAAAATCGTTCAACATTATAATTATAATTAATTATTAATGTATAGATTTTGATTCATCAACATGAACCACTATACTGATGTCAATTGAAAGGGTTTAATATTATCAAAAACGCCGACGCCTGTCTAATCACAAAATAGCATAAGTTTGTAGGTTTTTATTACAAAAATCAGGCAACACATGACAATGCTACTGTCATAAAAATGGTCAAAATTAGAACATTCTCTTTATATGCATTGCTGACTCTAGATATAAAAATGTCAATTTACTAGTGAAATATATTTTTGTATAGTATATTATCAGATAATATAATATTGTCAGGTTTATTTTGTTCAAACTTATGTAAATATATCTTATATATATATCATATCATGAAAAATGAAAAATATAATGATAATTTATATTGTGTGATAAGGATAAGGGTAAACTAATTTATTGTTTATGAAAAAATAATTTGATATTTAGATACTTGTTATAACTTGAGGTTTTAAAATGCAATTTCATTGAATATGTTAACCAGTGACATATTTCATACTTAGGCCCTAATGGTATTCAAGTTCACGTGGTAAGGGACGTTTTTGGGGAAGTCTACTGATCCCAAATTTGGGTTAAAAATTAATATCTGGGCTCTGCTTTATCAAAGGGTTACATTTTCCAACAAAAGTTTAGCGTATGTGTACATATAATGTATCACACAACAATAATGTACATTCTTTAAACTTCAACTTAGCTGTGACCAGTCTTTATCGATTTTAAAAGTAAGTTTGGTTATATTTCTTAACGTGCAAAACCAATTGTTCTAAATGAAAATGTTACAAAACAGTTCTAATTTATAAGAATAATTGATGAATAAATTCAGTGAACATTGCATGTGTGTCTAAATTATTAACAAAGCACGATGTAAGATAACTTTCGGTGTGGTTTTCTAGAAAAACATTAAGTTTGTTTATCTCTGGTTGACTCACGCATTTTAAGTTTCGGTTCCTGCTAGAAGCACTGCACATTCTTTACTGGAGACAATTCGAATTTCATGGACATTGTGTGGTTTACCTTGGACTCTTATGTAGTATCATCTCAATGAATCGGATCACAGAATAATCAAAGTTTAATCTTAATACTACATACACCGAATATAATTATCATCGTGTTTTATTTAAATTATTGAATCTAAGTTTTTTGTTATAAATATATAAAGTACAGATAGGTTTTTTAATAATTTTTTTAGGATTTTTGCAAATTTCTTTAGTATACATAAATAAATCATTTTAAATCGGTGAAAACTTGACAAGGTTATAGATATTATAATGAATTTATTTTTGTATTATTAAATTTACTTATTCAAGTAGTATAGCGCATTTGATCTTATCGGATCAATTCAGTAGTAAGTATAATAATGTAATTTGAATAATTACTTGAATATATTCGAAATATATGGATAATTTAGACATAATTACTTTTAATAAAAATTGTATAACTGAGCTTAATGATATATATTTCTTCAAATACTTATTATCAAAAAATGTCATTACAAATAATATCAGTCATAAATACCTTAATATTTCTTCAAATACAGAATGCACTAGTGTAATAAATTATACTTAATAAAATAGAACCGTTTGCTCATTTCACGATAACTATCAAATTATTATTTGGCAACAAAACACCTGACACATTATTTTTAATTGAGCAAAAAATTAAATATAGGCCAAACACTATTACAGTATTAAACACTTTACTATGAATGTTATATTCAAATTATGTTGTATTCTCCAGGAACTTTAAGAATGCTTTCTTGAGTAGTATGATCTCTTCAGTAATATGATCTCTTCAGTAGTATGATCTCTTCAGTAATATGATCTCTTCAGTAGTATGATCTCTTCAGTAATATGATCTCTTCAGTAGTATGATCTCTTCAGTAATATGATCTCTTCAGTAGTATG
>JAUZND010007563.1:0-10287 GCA_034780555.1 Coelogynopora nodosa | reverse complement strand
ACAACTGAGGTATAAGTTACACTTCAGATTAGTTAAGCTGTAGATTAACTAATCGTCAACTGAGCAACCGGCTGTATATAAATTACTCACTTACAATAACATGTTACATGATTAGTAAAGCACGCCGGTTTATTTTTAACTGTGTATTGTTTTGTGCCCATTCACAAACACGAAAAATGCTAGAATACATCGATTTCAACATTTTTTAAATTTATTTAGCCTACATATAAAATAGTGTAAAGCATGGAAGACTCTTAACGTGTGTATGAACTGATAAGACCTGCGCATATAACCGTGAGCTCCACCTACCCAGACCATCGGCTCAAAGGCGAACTGATCCCAGTTGCTCTCCGTGAGGGGGATGTTGGACGCGAAGTTGGTGTAAAAGCGTTGGAAGAAGGTATCCCTCTGGCCGGCGTCGTCAGCATAGTTGACCGTTATGGTGATGAGAACACTCAGCAGTAGGACGATTGCCAGCGGGGCCACAGCGTAGAGTAGCTGAAGCAAGGAGGGTATAGTGCGATAGTAGTATTCATATATATGAATTCCTTCCTTGTATAAGGATAAACAAACAATCCACATCTATGGTAGTATTGACCTTGATAAGACGCTATTATTGAAGACATGAGTTAAATCAATAATTAAGGTAAACATCATTACTATAACGTCTGCTAACGGTGGCCATAATTATACAATACAGATTATGATAAATAAATGTTCGTATTGATTTTTATTTCATATAACAATTCCAAAATAAGTGCCAACATTTCATTAAAGTAAACTATAATTATTTTCCTTGACTAAGTTTCCTTTTGAACTTATATTAAAAAATACAATAAAGTTATATAATTTGATCGTTCTTGATAACGGCATTTCATTATCGTAATATCGTTGTAATATCGATAACTATGTTCATTTAATTGAAAAATCACCTATTTTTGTGATAACATTTTTACAGTGTGACACATTTATAAGTATATAGGCCTACTTATTTTAAACCAGAGATTAATACATTGTGAATACATTAAATTATTAGGTGATTAACGCGCGGTTCATTTTGAGCAAAGTTAATAGGGTTACTGTAACTTTTTTTCGATGCTACACAAACAAAATTGTATCTTTTCCTCCATATAATTGAATGAATAATTCAATTTACAATGAACTACAATGTACCTAAAACTGTAATTTAAACGATTAAATGAACACAAATTGAATCATAACAAAAATACCAAGGATTACCAAAACCAATGTTAAAATAAATTTTAAAAAATTATATTTATAACTCACGGAACAGATAGAATAATTATAATAAGTTACATTATACGCAACTTTAGTCTGTAAGTGTTGAAGGAATAATACCATAGCGTTATTAATTATATTTATATAGATTTATTTTAATAAATTTTAATCTAATTAATTAACTTATAACAGCATATATAACCGGTCTAATTATGAACGCTTATTTTAGAAAACCAATAAAAAATATAAGTAAATTTAAAAAGAAGTGTATAACGTTTTTATGGGGCATACTTATTGCCCATAAGATAACAAATATGAATAAAAACAAATTTCCCTGAGTTAGCAAACAAGAAAGTGGTTAAAACACTCATAACACTCACATTTACAAATATTATTTTGGCCTATATAGCTATATATTGGCCTATATAGCTGTTAGTTCTGCAGGTATTATATATTTCCTAACAATGGCAGTGGAAATTCCATGCTAATTTGTAATATTAAAAAAAATTAACAAACAAAATTATAATTTAATAAATATATTGTAGAAAATAAAAGAAATACTAAGAGAATAATATAAGCATGTTTTAAATTTTAATTTATAACAAAAACCCTTTTCAAACGAAATTATAATTATTATAAAGTTGATGAAAATCTCAAAATGTAATTAAATAAATATTTAAAATATGATATGAAATAATGAGGTGAATAAAAAAAAATCATAATATAATAACCAATATCAAAAGTAGCAATAATAACATTACTAAATTAACTAATTGCTAAAGTTTTCATGTTTTAATTGATTAAATAAGCATTCGTTGAAATACGATGGATACCTTACAAGATAAGTGTACAACATTTCTCCAATATTAGTAAAATAAAATGTGATGATGTTTCAACTAGTGCTTACTTAATCAATTATAATAAGGAACTTGATTAATTAGTTAATTGATTCATGTTTTTAGAACTACTATCGATATTGTTTATTGTATAATTGATTTTTTCAATTCATTTAATTATTTCAAGGTATATTTTAAATATTCAAATAATTACATTTTGTGACCTTAATCAATTATATAATTTTGCTTGAAAAAGTTATTTCGTTATTAATAATACAGAAACCATGGTCAAACAAAAATAGTGTTTTTAGTCTTTTCTACAATCCGTTCTATAAGAAGTGTTTTTAAAAAATTTTAATAACGAAATCTACATATCTGCAATACTTAAAGTCACGAATATCATAATTTTGATTGGATATCACAAAAACCATTTTTACCTTTCCAAAGTACCAAGCACCGCCAATAACTGTCATCCCAAAGAAAATCCAGGAAATGAGATGCGGTACGATAATAATCGCTGGAAGTTCGAACCATTTTGGAAAATCGCGAATAACGTCGATAGATTCCGAGCGGTGCGTTACATATTTCCTAGAATAAAAAAAAACACAAGTTAAAATAATTGTCCATTTTAAATAACATTTTACATTTATAATACAATTAAAAGAATTTTAAATAGTTCAGAATAGTTGAAAATGATATTAAAAAATACTAAACATTTTTGAAGCATTTGATGCGAATTAACTCGGCATTACTATTATGATTTATATATTAATGTTACAATCGCTATACCAAACAATACAATTTTTACCAAAGATATAATGAAATTTTAAACTTTAAAAAATATTATAAATATAATTTGTTATTTTCTTACTTGTTTTAATTTAATAAAAACAAAATAATACTAAACTATTTTAAAAAGCGAAAATTAATCAAAATAGTAATTTGTAAATACTTTTTTAATATAAAAATATCTACATTATCACCGATTAACATGTTCACATTTATTTTATAACCTTTGAAAAATTGTATTCAAATTAGGAATAAAGAAGGATCCTTACTAAGCCTTAATATAATGTTGCTACACATTGATTACTAAAAACACAGGATTTTAAAAATTGCACATATTAAGTAAAATACTAATTTATATATTCATGTCGCTAATTAAAAACCAAACAACCAATCAATATTTTAAGAGTATGGCCAAAAATGTACGGTTTCGGAATTATAAGTATAATAAAGTGACACTAATTATACCCACAAGACACATTAAAGAAAATATTCAGACTTTTCTATCCAATCACACATTTTGCTCTTGCTAAAGATTTAATAATTATTATTATTTAAATAATTTTTTTAAACATCATCATCATCAGCTCGTATCGGCCCACTGCAGGGCGAAGGCCTCAGCTTGACGTTTCCACATTGATCTGTTGTTGGCTAATTGCTTCCAGGTTGGTGCTTTCGTGAACATCCGGAGGTGAACTTCGTTCTCCTTCTAATCTCCGTATTCCTTATTCTGTGTCGCTTTGTAACAATAATCATCGATATTTCCATCGCTCTTTGTGTGGTCTTGAGCTTGTTCACAATTTTCTTCGATGTTGTCCACGTTTCTGATGCATACGTCATAGTTGGAAGGATGCATTGGTTAAATATTTTCGTTTTTAGAGAGGTAGGAAGGGTGCTTTTCATGATGTTACTTAGTCTACCAAATGTGTGCCATCCGAGAATGATTCTTCTCTGGATTTCGCTTGCTTGATTTTTAAACATAAATCGTGATAATACTAACACAACAATTAAAAACATAATATAAAATCATGGATTCACTTCAAATATTGACTTACAAATAAAAGGCTTCTTCGGCTGTTGGACCACGGTAAATAAGTTTCAATCCTCTGTGAAATTGAATAAAACATATATAAATATGATAAGATGACAAGAGAACACAATAAATACTATTTTAATTATCCATTACCACATTTTTCTTACTTAGATTGTTGAATGATTAGCCAACACAGAAATCAATATTTGTGATACATGTTTAAATAAAAGTTGTTCTAACTAATAACTATCAGAAATAGTATATATGGTAGTAATAGCTATTACATATAGGCTATATTGATAAAAATATATGCGATCAAATTAATAAGTTGTCGAAATGCTTTAAAAAAGAATAAATTACGTATTTATGAACAGTATCGCTCACTCTTTGCAGTCTCCATCGCTCCAGGCATCATTGCAAGAGCCCCACATATAGGTTCCACCAGTACAGAACTTTGTGTCGCAATGGTAAAACGTGAAGAAGATGTATGAGATACACTGAGACATGAGACCGCTCACATAGATGATTGAGATCAAATGTCGGATGAGCACACCAATACCAAACCCTGCAGGTAAAGGTGAATAGTGATAGTGTGTTTTAAGGATAACACAGACAAACCGACAGGTATAAAATTAGTATTTTATCAAAAACCTATTTTAGTAGTTTAAGATTTATTCATTTTTTATAATATATACAGACGTAGCGATTTAATAAAAGAAAGTTATATTGCGTTTGATTAAACTCACTACATACATACTTTCCATTCCAGTCATTTTAAATTCAACTACATTTAAATTATTTATTTAAATAGTAAATTTCTAGGATTTCACACGTTCAATATTATTATTGTCACTGGAGAGGACTTGTAGACATTACAAAAAAATAAATGTAATATAAATATTTATATTAATAATTTCCTTGTAATTCAATAATTTTCATAATAAATTTAGTAACTTAAATTAGTCCCTAACACTAGCCACTTTTGTACTTACTGAAATACACTCTTCGTCTGTTTAACCCTTTCATGTACTTCATAAATACACATCTTACAATTATTATGTTTTATCTTGAAAATGACAAATATAATATGCAACCAAAATTAGAATCAGGCATACATGATCCGACATGTAATTTTTTTATAGTGATGTTTAATGGTTAAAACTTAGATACCTACTATATATAAGTTCAATCGAATTACATATAGTAATGAAAAAATAAGTAACTGTTATTTTTTACAATTGTTTTGATTAAATTCATTTGTTTTCTCAAAACATAATAAGTTAGTTGTCATTTTACAAATTATAAAATTCAATATTTTGTATAAATATATTTAACCCATGGAAATCTTTAAAGGATCTGTGTTTATTAATAACATACAAACGACATAACTTACCCAAACTAAGTGGAAAATATTTGTCATAAAGACTTAACATCCCTCTTTTGTAATGATTTCCAAGGCGAAGTTGCAAGTAAAGCATTGGTGTTGCAAATAATAACAGAAAAAGAATTAACATCAGCAATGACCACCCTAAAACAAAAACAAAAAAAGTAGTTTTTAAACTCAATACCATACAAAGGTATGACTACAGAGTATAAACAAGTTATTATCATTATAAGTACAAGTATATAATTGGCTTACCCGAGATAACTATTAGGCTAAGGGAAATTAAAGGCACATGTAGCTTAGTGGTATCATATTTGCCTTCTACCCAAAAGGATGGGCGATTGAATCCAGGCCCATAGTTTTGGCATTAGTGTATTGATTTGTGGTGCCATATTGTGTATATAAAATTGTTGGTTATAAGCTGAAAGTGTCCTTAAATTGTGATATTATCCATAAATACTCTGCCAAAAGAACTCTCCTTTAATAGAATAATAAATTATATAAGTCTTAAATATAGTTCTGAGGTAAAACATTTACTAGCAGGTAACTTACCATTGCAGTAGGCCTAATCTAGTTAACTTAATTTTAAGCATTGTTTTAATCATTTAATTTCAAAGTAAATAATAATTATAAAACAAATTCATTGGTAGGTCTATATCTAGTTCCTAATTTGTTTAAAATTAAATTATAATTGTCAAAAATACCATTCTAGAAATAACAACTCAAATTAAATATATTTAAACCATACTGATATATTTAAATACAGAAAATTGATTTACCTGACCCAAAGAAATTATCTATGGGTAACTTTGCAAACATTGTAATTGAAAGTGTACAGAAGACTGCCAGACCAAATTGAACCAAGTTCCAGACTGGTGGACTAGTATCATCATCAAAATCATCATCATCTTTGAACCACATTTTGTCTTATGATATATTCCAATTGGTCAATACCTGAAATAAAAGAAAATAAATGTTATCATGAAAAAAAAAGATTTCAAAACCATTTATAAAATGCTGATTACTTACTTTGAATACAAAATAATAAATGGAAACAGTGATGATTTGAATTAAAATTATTTTGAATTCATAATTATTTTATTACAGTTTAGGGTATAAAATAAAAATTACATATAAAATAAATAACTACAAATAAAATAGCTTTGAGCTGAATAGAAATGAGAAGGCTAATATTTATAATATTATTTAATGAATATGTATAATGTATATAATTGTTTAATGCAATAAGTAATATACATAGGCTATTGTGTAATATTATACAGTACTTTATATTTTACAATATATTGTAAATGCAAAATATTGATATTTTGTAATTAAATAAAAATTAACAATACTATTCATTATGAGTTTCAAATTTAAGCATTAAGTTTATTCTTTGATATTCTACTGCTTAATTATATTACCATAAATTGATTTTGAATAGTTACTCAATTTAAATAAAAAATTAATTGAAAGCTTATTTTTACATTGTTATAAGAATGTTTGTTTATTCTATTATTCTATAAATGAATATAGAAATAATTTTAATTTAAACAAATTTAAAATAAATAAATAAAAACCTATTAATTTACTAATTCAGCAATTTATTAAATTAAATCCATACATTTTAATATTGGTTATACAATATACTGTTTGAAGCCTTTTATTAAGTTAATTAAAATTGATAACAAAATTATAAATGTTTGTCATATTTTCAGGTACTACTTGAATACTTTTTACAAATAACTTGTTTTTAATTAATAAAAATTAAATTGAACTTTTTACAAAAAAATATATACAAAGGTATCATACCGGCTCAATGCTTACTGCACTTTTAATTCCATTAAAATGTATTGAATATACTAAATAACTTATTAAAATGTAATACATGTCATAAAATTTGTGAATGGGTCTACTTGACCCTCTTCCTTGTATTGTTACTGATATTAAAGTATTAAAACGTATGTGCCATGTAATTATCTGACACTATTATAATAAAATAATTAATATAAATGTATGACAAAGTTAAATAGAAACCAGTACTTTTTAGAAAAATAATATCAATAAAAATCGTGGTAACTTTAAAAATGTAAAGCACATTTACTATTATTGAATGTATTTAAAAATGTTATTTTTCTAACATATTAAATATATATATATTTAAAAAATCTGTTTGTAGTAATACTCGACATGAATAGAAAGATCAAATTTGATTATTTAAATTAATTAATTATTTAATGAATGAATTATTTTTTTTTTACTGAATATTAATTTTATTATAATTAAACATATTATTATATTAATTTAAACGTATTTTATAAGTAAAATATATTCATCTTTAATCATTTGGCAGATGGGATCAAATTTAAAAAAAAGTTACTATAAATAGTTTTTAGAAATTGACTATTTTATACAAAATAAAGTATAACATTTTATTTTATAACTATATGCATTATTCTATGTTGAAAATATTGATACTTTGATTAACTTGATAGATTCCAATTTTATACCAATCATAATTATTGATACTTTCCTTAATAAAAGTATATTTTTAGAAATGTATATTAAAGTTTAAGTAAAAAAATTATTTATAAGTAAAAGTTACTTTTATTAATCATAATTAAATATTAAAAAATAATATAGAGTAATACCTCAATTAAAAAATATATTTGATGTTATGGTAAAAATATTAACAGATTTTACAATAATGAATACTTTTGTCAATAAAAGCATAGTTTTGTTAATAGAATGACATTTTTTCGAAAATTGACACATTTATATGATATACAATATCCATAAATGTATACTGTGAGTGACAGTGGCTTAGTGGTTGACAGGTTGTGGATTCAAATCCCAATTAAAGCATATATTGTAATAGTTATTGGTGAAATGGGTGTGCTTCATAAACTACTCATATCTCCAGAATCAGGGCCCTTTATCAATATCTGAGTGTTTATTAAACAGATACGGATGTTAAAAACATAAATATATAATTTATTTAATACTTCTTTTAACCCTGCTACTACACACATAGAGGCATAGCGCTTCATGTAAATATTTCATTGCTGTCCACTTATATCAATTGAAATGTTTAAGCCATCACTTATTGACTTTGTAACCCCTTATATGCAGTATTGAAATATGTACTATTTAGAAAAAAAAGTATTCACCACTAAAATCGGTGCATGCATTTAAATGTAACTGTCTTATTAATTGCACATACCAAGGCCTGACACCTCTATCTAAAAATTTGAATAGTCTTGCAACCTCATCGCCTGATATTTTTGATGCAATAAATAAGCAAGATGTATGTGCCTACATATGTGCCTACTATTGATTAATTACAAAGTAGTAAGCCTATTTAGTTACATATTATACTATAGTACATAATTAGATAACACTAATTTTTGGCGATCATGGCATGCAGAGCTGCACCAAATTTTGAACAACTGTATAAAGAGTTGGATATTGATGATTATCTGAAGATGAAATAGATTATATGGAAGAAAAATCATATTCAAATTCTAGTATCAATAATGATGGATTACCAACAATTTGTATTGATTATTTTGTTGACTGTAATGGTAAAACTCTGTGGTCAAGTATTACTACTTCACAAGGCCAGTTCTGTAGGGATAATATCATATAAGAATGAGAGAGTCCTACTCTCCCACTGTAGCAAATAACAATCATCAACACTTTTGGAATAGTATTCCTTACATCATTTTAGGGATTGTAATATGCTCTACAAACATCTATGCATTGTACCCAATTATATTGCACAGCATCCAGATGGGTTGATCTCATTGAAATGAAAGCTTTCATTGGTTGCCTAATCTATTTAGGCATTTTTAAACCTCATCACAAAAATTATTTTCCCTTTAGTCTAAAGAGAATTGAAGGGTACCTCTGCACCCAGACATGAGTTTATCTCAGTTTACCATGTTGCTAAAGTTCATAAGATTTGCTGATTTGGAAAATCATACTGCCAGAGTGCAATGAGATAAACTGGCAGCTATTTGGCAAATATGGGATATGTAGATGTCTCACAGTAATTTTTTAATATTCTTGGCAGCAAATGCACTGTAGACAAACAATTTGCCAAATTTAGGGGTTATTACCCTTTTTGTGCTTATATTTCTTTGAAGTCTAATAAATATTGTATAAAAATAAGGACTTTGGAAGATTCAAAGTCTTGGTATGTATACAATTATCAGGTTTATTTGGGAAAGGAAGGCAACCTACCAGAAGGTCAGAGAGTGGTTATAGAATTATCACAGCCATTATTAAAATTCCTGGAATGAACATAACAACAGACAATTTTTTACCTCCATTCCATTAGCACAGAGACCCTTTTACATGAACATTCGACTTTGATGGGAACTATATGCTGCAATAAGAGACAAACTCCAGTGGAATTCAAGACAAACTGATACCATAATATATATACAGCTCAGTATTTGGCTTAAATCAAAATTTGTTCATATGTACCCAAATGCAACAAGAGCTTTATTATGTTGTCAATGCAGCATCAGTGTGTGTAGCTGTCTACTTGGGAAGATTATAAACCCGAAGTAATTCTGGATTATAATGCTTGTAAGGGTGCTATGTATATAATTGACCAAATGGCAGGAACATATGGCTGTACTTGCATAACAAGATGCTGGCCTATGCATTTATTTTTATTATTTGCTCAAACCAGCAGTGCTGAATTATTTTATTTTTTGGACAAAAAATTATCCTAATGAGAATTCTTGGTAAAAATTTTAAGAGACATATTTTGTTGCTTATTGAACTCAGTAAAACTATACTGAGTGAAGAGCTGCTATTCCACAATTGCAAAATCAGGTCAGGGAAGTGATTGGTAATGCTGCTGTTCCTTCCTATAATATGTCATGCTGGGTCCAAACCAACTTTTAGTCTAGATAACACCTCCATAAAAAATTTTGATTGGAATTGCTTCCCATGCTATAGAATAACTAAAATTTATGAAAATAAAAAAAATCGTT
>JAUZND010007562.1:0-10287 GCA_034780555.1 Coelogynopora nodosa | reverse complement strand
TGGGGAGTTTGGGTTGTAGTGGGGGTTTAGGGGAGGGGGGGTAGGGGGGAAGGGTTGGGGGGAGTGTGGGATGTCATGATCTATTTATAGACATAAGTCATATATATATATTTATAATTGTGGTCGAATCGACCCTTCTTACTATACTAATATTTTCAAATACAAAAGAATTGTTCATATTTATTTGAACTAAGACATATTAAGGAAGGACAATTCATTATATATATATATGATCTGTATCACTTTCCTTTTCATAACATATATCCATAAATTTTATAGAAAACATACAAAATGATAATTATTTTAATTATGAGAAGCGTAAGATATAATACATTTTTTCTATAATAATTGAAATAGTTTTTGTATTAATTTTTGTTTGCTATATGTTTTTATTTTTATTTGATTAAAGTGTGATGTTTGAAAACTATAATTAAATTAATTGACTAATGACATTGTTAAATAGTTCTTACCAACGAATTTTGATTTCTAGGATTTTTTGTTCCGGACGCTCCATCAATATAAGAACTGATTTCCTGCCGAAAAAGGTTTCCATCATAGTGTAAAACAGTTTGAAACAAACTGTCGAAGTAAAAATACGTTTCTTCATATCCTGTTCCTCCAGTTGGAAACCCAGATAGGAATTGTCCTCCACTGAAACCTTAAGGGATAGAATAGTAAGAGATGGGAACAGTAAGACTATTGATTAGTGTGTATTGTGAAAGTTATAAGCGAAAATTATCCATTACAACATTCATTGAAATAAAAATTACGATTATAATGATCGTAATTAATTTTCTATTCTTGCTCGTTTTCAAAACCATTGAGACAACCTTCTACTTTCTAATTTTATATTAAACAATTAAACGTTGTCTATAAACAATTCACACTAATTCTGCTTCATGCACCAATGCATATTCATTATCTAAAACTGTTTTTATTATTTTCATGGTATCGATTTTTGAATAATTTTTCAAATTTTAATATGTAGCCTATTAAAAGTAAATTTGTTTTACTGAACATTTTGTTGCCAAGATGATATAGCATTTAAATATTTTCGTCTTCTAAGTTAAATGTGTGTAATAAATAGGATTAAATACTTCATTGATTTTATATTATTGTTCTAACATATTGGCATGTATTTCAATACTATTAGGAGGGCTTTTTTTATTGTAATAGTATATAAAGCATTTCCTCTAAATAAACACCTAATAAAACCTATAATAATCAAATTATGTCAAATTTTATTAGTCGTATGTATGAAGGCTTTCAAAATAGTAAAAATCCAAAAATTTAATGAAAATCAGTTGTTAGAAAGTGTGAATAAATAGGTCAGTGGAATGGTAAATAGCATTTTATGATGGTCAGTCCAAAATTTCGACTGAAATGAAGATTTTTTAAATACTTTAAAACCTCTTTATGCATTGTTATTAAAACTGGTCAGATCTGAATATCAATATTTGTTGATTTATTTTTATAATTATACTACTTATATAAATAAGTTATTAGTAGTATAAATGCTATTTGAGTATTATTTTGAATTGCTGATTATTTTATTATTGAAGTTAAATGGATATAATTTTCGATAAACTTATTGTTTCTATTCAAGTGGCAAGTTTTAGCTCCTAATATCATCGGCAAGTATGAAAAGACTGGCGGGGGGTATAATAATTAATAATCATTAATAACACAATATTTTCTGGTATGCAAAAATATTTGAAATTATCTATAACTTATTAATAATAACTTGTTTAATTAATAATAATATAATTATATTATATAATAATTAATTATAATAAATATAATATCAAACTGAGATATCGTTGAATCTTACCGGGGCTATTTGAATGCTTCAGTGGCCCGTTCCAGTGATAGACTTTGAATTGAGTTTGAGGTGTCCGGCCGAATTTACATTTCTGAGTTTTATGTTTGAAATTAATTTTATAGTGTATCCAGTGCAAATTCCACTGACATGGCAACTGGTACAGCAGTTGAGGTTGCTCGCGCATGTATGCATTTAAGATACTCTGGTCGCCTAAAGGAGGAGGATTTTTCTTAACCATGAGTTCTTTGGTCAACGTAGTCCAATTTTTGTACCAATCGATACTTCGAATTTTGTCCAACCAAAGCAGATTTACACCTGTATTAAAGCCAAGACCCTGAAAACACAAAAAGTCGAATACGTTTAAAACCGATCAAATCTGTTAGACTGAAAAGAAATACAATTTTTGTGGAGTAAGTAACGATTACTATTACCACAGTGCAAACCATAAGGGTATAGATCACGGATATACATATATATATATAAATATATATTGAATACACTATAAGAAGCAGTGATAGATACTACTATTCGATTACTTATCTACCTTTTTAAAACGTATTTACACATGTTTAACTCCACTATAAAGCAAGGGTAGTATGAGTAATATAATATGAGTAATAAATATGAGTAATAGATAGCTTAAGCATTAATTTATCAAAAGTATGCTGAATATTTCCCAATACCGAAAGTAGGCTTTACATATTAAAGGTTATGTTTTTTAAGCATTTATTTAACATTATCATGTGTTGTTTGATAATTAATTATGGTTAAAGTAGCCTACATCAAACACATTATTAGTTCATAGTAGTTAAAAATTATATGGCAAGAATTGCGTGCACATTATACGTTTTATAATTACCCATGAAAATAGAGGCCTATATTTATGGCTAAATCCTTGTTAATGCTAAATGTTAAAGCTAATGCTAAAATTAAATTATATCTAAATTTCACAAAAGTGAATGTTTTCCGTTAAAAAAATATTATTTTAGCGGCTATTCTATTCTAGAGAATATTTTGTAACTATAGTTTTTAGGTGTTTAAATAATACGAATTGTTCTGCTTATTTAATTAAGTATTTAGCTAATCGAATTATATTATAAATCAAATTAGCTAAGGACTAATAATAGCTAGGGTATAGGTACCCTCTAAACGTAATTACTGCAATAATTTTAAAATATGTATCAAATATTTTCAATATCAGAATTTGAAAATGACCCTATAAATGTTATGTGCGTTATATTTATTTTAAAAAGTTTTCTCATGGTGTGTACAAGAATAATTAAATGCTGTTAATTGATAATTAACTCAATGAATTGAAAAGGGTAGGTTGGGTGTGACATTTAATATCATATTAAAATGAATATGTTTTGCAACATATTGAAATATAATACCAATATAATACTGCAATTGTCAAGGTGTACAGAATAACTTTTCGTTTCGGTTTTCAGTTTTCGTTTTGGATAATCGTTCTTGAAATATGTAATGTACTTACATTTGTTAAATTCCTTATTTATATATAGAATTCAACCATTTATGAATATTACTAAATGAAACATGTTTTAATATCCTATTAAGTTATTCAAAATTTAATTTTTGTACTATAATATATCATGTAGTCCTTTTTTTACACGCAATATTTGTTTTCAAACCAATATTTCATGGCTCTGTTACGTCTATTAGATTTTAATGTTACGTCCGTTGTATTTTTCGAAATAAATTTCTATGCTCCTACATAGTTTGACGTTCTTGCTTCTTTTAATTTGTTATTTTAGAGAAACTATATTATTTAATCATATGTAAAACAGTTTATATTATAAATATATATTTTAAACACTGTTTCTATTTCGGAAGAAAATGAAAACGAAAAATGAAATTTATACGTTCACGATTAGTGGCGGTTACGTCCGTTGTGTACTGAAATGTAATTTATTGTTTTATTCATTAAGTAATCAGTTTTCGGTTTCGTTACGTCTATTATAAATTATAATTACAGATATGTATATTACAGTTCAAAATGTTTGCATATTAAATATATGCTTCATGAACATCTTGTTGAAAGTTTTTAATAAATAATTTATCAAAAGAAGCTAATGTGGTTAAAAAATAATGCATCGCTTTCTCACTAACATGTCAAATTTCAATTGGTTTTAAAGATCATCATTTTAAAAATGGATATTGGTTATACAAGAGTTATATTAATCATTATATGGAATCATTGGTAATATACTACTGTAACCAAACTCACAATCGCTGGCCAACTTTTTGGAACGACCCCTGTGTACCAATCTGTTTGCTCTGCTGCTAAACCTATAACCTAGAGTAGACATAGAGATATGTACAATTAATTAATACATTGATAGTAGAAAAGTGATCAGAGAATACATTTATAATATCCAACGGTTTTTAAGGGATACAAAGTCAGGTCTCCACAATTTTGCTTTGGAGATTGTGACTATATTTCCTCCAAATTCAATAGCAAGATTTGATAGGCTAACTTACACTGATACACGTAACATACTTTAACCTCTTTTATTTTAGTTTTCTTTGTTATTTATTATTTTGTATAGTAGTTGTAAATAAAAACAATAACATTTCTCTTAGAATTCTTTAAAGGAATAATTTGTTATGTCAGGTTTGTCCGTCTTTATACCAAACAATGTATCACATGTCTTCACTTTGCGATAAAATGAATCCTTATAAAGTCATTAATTAATCAAAGAATGTAATATGGACTTGAATGAACCGTAGAATGTTCGAATTTACATTCTATAACTCTACAGTTGATAATAAAACAAATTAAAAATCGTCATTCATGTTTCAAATAAGCAACTTGTACAGCGGATATCGCGCGACTTTATGGACTATCATGTAAATAAATTATATGATATTAGTAATATTTAATAAATAGGCTATACAATCATATCTACATAAATATATATATTAGTTTTATTTTATTTTGGCAAAACGTATTGTTTCGTTATCATACTCATTTCCTACCTGAGACTTATTAAAGCATCCAAAATGATTCCAAAGATCAGCGATATCGTATGCAACAATGATATCCGTATCGATGAGAATGACCTGATTTAAGATTGAAATAAAATAAAGGATAGATACCATTGAAAAAAAATGATAAAATCTACAAATAATTACAAAACGGATAAAAACATATTTTTAACATTTTTTTTATAGAGTAAACGTTTATAGAGAATTTCTCATTGCAAAACAAGTACCTATGTGTGTTCTAGTATGTATGTATTGTTCCTGATATGTCTACGTATAAGGGTACAAAAGTCATCTATTCATCGATTTTAATGACGATTTAAATAAATATACAGTAGGTATAATTTCATATTTAAGTAAAGCTTGATTCACAATTACTGTATGCCATACAAATGTTGGCCATACAAATGTATGGCACACAAATGTTAGCATACAACACATTCACAATACAAATTGTATGGCATACATAAATATATTGATTGTCAATATCTGTAATGTAAGTATATAAGATAAATATACAGTAGGTATAATTTCATATTTAAGTAAATGGAAAACAATATGATCAACATATTATTACTACTTCGAGTAATTAATGATAGTTCCCTGGGTGTTGTAAAATGCAACCAGTTTATCGAAGTTTTTGAAACAAACAATTTATTGTGACAGTGATCGTATGGACTACAAATATAGAAGTGATTATTTCGTCAATTATTTTTAAGAATTATTTTTTTAACATTTGTTATTTACAAATCTTTTTGTAGTTATAAATAACAGTTTATAAAGATATCCACTCAGATATCCATTTGTGTTATTACATTATTACATCACCCGATTTTCTTTTAAATAATTGTAATTATTCTATATTTGCTATTATTTGTCATGTAAGGACATCTACCAATTATGGCCCCTACATTGTATATATGTTAAATCAGGCAATACTTGATTCAAATGTAATAATACTATAATTTCCAAATGTAAATCCTATTAAAACTTTTTCAATTCCAGTACAGCTTATATGGTTTTTATAGCTTGTATAATTAGGTGCTAAATAGTGATGTTTGTGCGCACATAAACCTACTACTGTCGCTGAGGGTCCAAAGTCCCGCACCATTGTTGAGTTATCTTTTCTTCTCTTTTTTATTATAAGTATCAGTTGTTACACGTATTTTCTTTATGATCCGGCCTGTCCCCAATTATTGTTCTGTTTTTTTGGACTTGACAGAAATTTTTTTAAATCCACCGGTTTCACTTGCCATCTCATCACTCCAGGCCTGTTTTAAATACAGTATAAGTAAACACTTTCTGTTAATAATATGTGTGGTTTGATGATAACTCTTTTCTTTTGTTTGACTTTTCTGGAGTTTAGTCATGAATGTTGGTTTTTCTTTTGAAACCTCCTGATCTTATTATGAAATTTTGTTTCTTATTTGACAGTTGC
Organism: Coelogynopora nodosa; assembly: GCA_034780555.1. Lineage (NCBI taxonomy): Eukaryota > Metazoa > Platyhelminthes > Proseriata > Coelogynoporidae > Coelogynopora > Coelogynopora nodosa. The sequence continues at coordinate 4,024 of JAUZND010007562.1, read as the reverse complement.
TTTGATATTTTCCGGTTCTTCCTTTTTATTTGTTTTATGGCGATGTTGAGGATTTTAATAGATTGAGTTTATTTACTATCTTAAAACAAAGAATATTACTAAAAACAAAAATCTTTAAAAAAGTGATAACGAGTAAAGCTCACAAGCGTCATCTATAAGGAATTCCATAAAATACACATGACGGTCCCGTCCACCAAGTCACAACCGTGACGGTCCCGTCCACCAAGTCACAACTGGGACGGTCCCGTCTACCAAGTCACAACTATGACGTCCCATCCACCAAGTCGCAACTATGACGGTCCCGTCCACCAAGTCACAACTATGACGGTCCCGTCCACCAAGTCACAACTATGACGGTCCCGTCCACCAAGTCACAACTGTGACGGTCCCGTCCACCAAGTCACAACTATGACGGTCCCGTCCACCAAGTCACAACTATGACGTTCCCGTCCACCAAGTCACAACTATGACAGTCCCGTCCACCAAGTCACAACTGTTACGGTCCCGTCCACCAAGTCACACCATTTAAAAGCCCAAAATATGTTTAAAGTTCTGAAACAATATCTGAAACAAATTGAATTTCAACAAGTTTTATGTAATAATTCAATTAAAAAATAAGTTTGTATCCAAAGATGTAAGGATAATTACTTGTAAAATGTGTATTATAGACAAAAATGAGGTTAATGATATATGTATATAATTTTTTTAATTGATTTTAAAGATTTTTAAAATATTAGGAGACATAATAATGAACGAGTGAGTGAATTATCATTATTACTTAATTTAGTTTCAATCAATGTTTTCTTTCTACCCATTCATAAATATATAAAAAATAAATTTAAATTTAAAACATAAAAGTAAATCTATTTATGCTAAACATATAAGAGTAAATATATTATATTATCAAACCTTTTCAACATCTGAAGGCAGGATGTGCGGAACCATCATCTTAATTGACATGGCAAAGTGCCAATTGTACTCTTTCACCAACCACGAAAGATTTTTCTAAACATTAAAATATATAAAATAACATATCATTTAAACATTTCATGACAAAGTTTTCCAATTAAAACATCATTTTCAAAGTTATTACGTTTTCATGATATTGTGTAAGTTACTTAACTATTGTTATAGTATGCAACTGTGATAAAAAAATCCACAACATAATTTATTAATATTTACCGCATAATTGTATATATTGTATAATATTCCCAGATTTAAAGATGTTTCTCTTCGAGTTTCTGATATCATATTAAATACACGGTTTGTTTGTTGACAATTCACAATTCAAGTTGAACAACCAATTGAATTTAACGGCAAGACATTGTCAATAAAATTAGATAAATTGCATTTTGAAATGTTATATAACTATCATCATATTATAATGTTATCATTTACATTATACTGAATGCATACTATAATATTACACAATTATATAATTTAGTACCATTAAAAGAAATGGTTATTATTATATTAATATTGTTATTATTTTATTATGGTATAAACTCCATGTATAAAATTCTATGAAAAATTAGTTTAATTTGCAATAAATAATAACATTATTTAATAACATACATTCTAACTAAGATAAATGTCATAGATTATAATTTAATGTATCAAGTTTGGTTAAAAATGTTTTTCTTACTGAGTGATCTTCAATAGGATAGTAAGACACTGTAAATTGGGGAATCTGCCACGTTGAAAAGAGGGTGTAAAGAATTGGTTTAACAACTTTGTCAATCAACAGATGCAGATGGATGGGATCCCGGCGGTATAACAGTAAACTCTTTACAAAACTGACAAAATCTCTTGTTATAGTAGATGTACCCATCACTATCATTGAGATGTGGATTGGTGAGGATCCAGAGATAACTGGGCATTGTTCAATTATCGACAAGTAGGACTGCAATTGTAATGATAAAATAAAGTTAGATATTATTTAAAACTAAATTTACATAAATGCATAATATAAACATATTAATATAATAAATGCAATATACGTAGGTAGCAATCTATAATTGAAGTACATTTATAAAATGTTTAATTTGTTGTTATTCAGCATTATAATTACTGATCAAGTCGAGTTCAAAGAATATTCCTTCTAAGTCAATCATAAGTAGTGTAACTGTTATAATCATTTTAAATTGATGATAATTATAGTAATGACACTAATCCTGCATTCTAGTACAGATTTATTTCTCCTAATACGATAAATATTGTCATTTTATGTGAAATTAGGATGATTTCAATAGGAATACCGACAAAGTAGATAATCGGGGGACCATTTTAGTGACCATTAAAAACTGATCTAAGATATACTACTAATATTAACGACCTATACGCAGATGCTTTATGTACAATATACTACGTACAATATATTATTTACGTTTATATGCAACAACCGTCAACGAGAATATTTATATGTTTAAAAATAAATGGATTTTTGAATTTGCGAATGCACATTGTTATATTTCATTAATGTTTTGAATTGCAGTTTCAATGTTGTTTCACACTGTTTATTTCAATCTCACTTATTCTTGTGTCTTTGAAATTATATGATAGAGTTGAATATCTTAAATCCTTAAACTCCTAAAGTTCAATACAATAAAGAACCAAAATTAATAAAGTTAATTAATACTATAGTTCCCATAAATGATCCTGGTAGAAAACTGTATGGTAATAGATAATCAGCGTGAGAAATTTCCTCAGGTACTTGTTGTGAGCATGCGGAGCTCACTGAACCCATATCCTCCGTCTTAAAGTACGAAGAGAACTCCGCACTACCCAAACGCCGGGTTGCCTCAATGGTCAGATTTTCATCTGGCCTACTCGTAAATCCGGAGCACTACCCCCGCGCGGAATACCATTCTCTGCCGATCCATCCGTATAAACGGTGAAGTTAAACTGTCCAAGAGAACTAATAGTATCCAACGCGTCTTCCAAACGGACAGTTTCAGAATCACTACAACAGCTGCCCCCCTCAAAGAGAGGTTGACACTCCACCCTTTGTTCTCCCACTGCCACGGGGCAGAAGTGACAGGGGCTAACCCAATACTGTCGCAGGTGTCATTAGCCAATTTGCGGTCAAGCACCTCCACTTCGGAGGTACCTTTGGAAGGTAACCATCCCGTCCACAGTACTTGGCAGTGTTCAAGAGTAGAGTCTGATATATCCGCCGAAGCAGCTGACCATTCCATCCCACTCCCGGCAACTCAGCGCCCCAGGATACGGCTTCCCTTCAGTACATCACGCCCAAGAAAACAGGGTTAGGATTAAACCTTAGATTATGGTCCTCAACTTTAACTTTAGTCATTCACCTACTCTCATGGGTGTCAGGGCTAAAGAAACTTACCTCGAACATATTCTCCAAATTCCAACTCAAGATTTTCCGCAAACCAATCTCAAGCTGAGTGGCCTTCGGAAGTCCCCTCTAAATAACTGGGTTTCACTCTCGTTCCCATTGAGACACACTCTAGCCAGCCTATTGGTGAGAAAGCCCCTAATCTACTTAACAAATAAAAAAGGTACTCCCAACATCAAAAACGTGCCTAGTAAGTTCGTCTGCCAAACAATGTCACAAGCCTTCGAGAAATCCAGTAGTGCCAAAACATTCTGCTTAGCCGGCCGGCTCTGAAAATCATCGCTGGCGGACTGGGAGATCCTAATAACCTGATCCTCAGTAGACAGAAGTCTACGGAACCCAGTCTGGTTCTCCAACCACATGCTAAGCAATTCAGCAAGGTGCATGAGGCGGTTTGCCATCGTCCGCTCCATCACCTTGCCAAGAAGAGAGGTCGGGCTTACTGGTTGGTAGGAATCTACTTTTCCAGCTGGTTTGCCAACCTGGCGGAATGGGTATAGTAACTGAACTTTTCCAGGACTGGGGGCAAACCCGTTCTGGTCAAGACAGGTTGGAGCCATCCAGAACAAAGTTCCGTGCCACCCCACTGCCTCTTTGAGAAAGCGGGAAGCGATACCATCCGGACACTCAGCCGCCTTTGCCTTTGATTGGTCCAGTGCACAG